>JAAAKQ030400113.1:0-25180 GCA_010016005.3 Zanna intricata
TGGGAAAAATTGTGCAGGCAGGCAACGGTTGGAATATGTGAAACAAATTGTTAGGGATGTAGGATGTAGGAGGTATAACGACTGGCACTGGATAGGGAATCTTGGAGAGCTGCATCAAACCAGTCAAATGACTGAAGACAAAAAAAAATATCAATTAAAGCCAGTAGTAATTATGTGATTATGGATGTAAAAATTAGACAAATTAAAAAAAGACTTCTTTCAAACTTCTCATTAATGGTTAATTAAAACCCAAAATTGGTTTTTGTTGATTTTAAAATTTTACTTTATTTTATCTAAAGTATTTTAAATTGTTTTTCTTTGAATAGACAAAAACAGACTCTTGTAGGTCTTGTAACGTGGTACCAGTCTCTCTCTAAAACATATCAATAACCAAGCATAAGATTCCATAACAGATAAGCGAAATTATTCTCATGTTAATTAAAAATATAATTGTAATTCTGCAGGATTTCGAATTAGAGGGGTACCAACTTTCTGAACCCACACAGATATAGTAAACCAACATTACCAAACAATTCGAAATTAGGAAATCCAATATAGTAAAACAATATTAACTATTGATAATTTTCAGAAAAATTTTGCTTATTTTTGTTTTCTGTTCATTTATAATGTATATATTTTTAAAGGTCAAGGATGACTGGAATAAGTTACTTATATTTTTCATATAAAAGGATGATAATTAACTGATGTTGATGACTGTAAAACTCCAAAGTAAAATTCCTTGAACTATTTTGTTGTAAGAAAAATATATTAAGATTAAAGAATTATGCATTTTCGTGTGGTGGCTGTGTTTGTTACAAATTTGGAAAAGTTATGTTGGTATGACTAAATTTGTGGATGCGATCATTACTACTACAAGCTTATGGAAAGTTCTTTGAAAAACTATTAAATCCGTGCTTGTTGAATGTGCTTTGTTTTCTGTTTATAAAATTGTTATTAAAAAATTCTGGTGGCCAAACAGTGTTTTCTGGATTTCATGCGGGGAAAGTTATATTTTGGTAACGTAACTTTTTCTTATTGGCAATATGGCGTCAGTTTTAAGAATTAAAATTTCGTGTTAAATTAACGGTGGATTATAATTTTTAATCTGTTTCTAGATTCATCTTTATGCTTAGGATTGACTGACCCTTTTTATTGAATTTTTACTTTGATAACAGGTATATTTGTTTTTTACTCTTTGCTAATTAAATTGAAGGTGGGAACAGCTGTATTTTACTGTATTGATGCGCTTTCAAGTGTATGATGTTAAATATTTGTGTATCTAGATTACGTAATTTTTTTAATTTATTTTAGTATTATTCTAGAATTCTGTTGAAATATTTGTGAATGTTTTTGTAAAAGTCTCTGATAAAAACTTTGATTAGACTAATTTATTGTGACCTACATAACACATTACGATCTTTTCTACGAGTGCGACTTAATTGTTTTAATTCGTACATGTTAACCCATTTTCGATTCTGCTGTTTGTTAAACGTCTTAACCATCATTTAATTAAAGGTATGTTATTTTTAAACTATATTAACTGTTAAATCACTTATTTTTCTTTGTACTACAAATATATCTGTTTAAAACTGAAAAATTCTACTAGCAGACTGTTTTTGAAGTTATAATCATTCTTCTAAGCCTGTCATTTGTATGCAAGATATTTTTATTATTTATATATTAACAATAAGTTTTGTTATGAATCGGTCTTTAGTAATATATTGTGAATGTGTTTGACTTGAAATTTGCAGGCAAATTAAAACTGTTTGAATTTTACTTATCATAAGTTAGCTTTTAATATTAAATTTTTTTGCATCTTTCAGTCTATTATATTTTGTTTACAGTAAAAACAAAAAAAATTTACATCTGATTTTCATATTCAATAAAAGAACCTTCATAATGTGTAATGCCTATCTGTACCCCATCCATCCACTTTTATTAGCCATTATACTGAGCAATATCGCTTTGAATTCTCTGTTGCAGTTGACATTATCTTTCTGTCAACACTTTCTGGCCTAAGCCTGGCCTAAACACAGACAGGTTTTTCATTAATAAGGCTAGAGCCTGATGTATGACTGGCTGCTACATTTAAATGCATAGTAAACAGTGTAGACTTAAACAGCGACTATTCCTTGCTAGGCCTCATAGACTCTTTCAGTAGCTCGTTATAAAGATTCAATATGAATTTCAATGCTAAGTAAGCAGATTTTTTAGTTAATAACGATAAAAACAACACCTTGTATTCAAGAGTGCTTTAGGTTATAAAACTTACGGTTACTTGCTTTGATTTGTATTTTAGTTTCGTTTTATTCTAACATTTTATGTTGTGTGTAGAGTGTGTGCTTATTGAAAAGATACAGGCAAGTCTGGGAGAACAGAAACAGAGCTGCTGGTGCCCTGACACTTTTAAGTTCTGTTTTAGGTTAATTATTCTATATAAAAAAAAAAAAACCTTAACTAAACTAATTTAAATATATTTAGAAACTATGCCAGTGAACTATGCTTGTAAAATTAAATGACTAATAAATATTAGGGTAAAATTTCTTTTGTTTGATTTATTTTATGATAGATTATTTGTGTAAAAAGTACTAGGATCTTTTTTGGAATTTCCCCCTCTCCAAAAAAAAACACATAATTTTTTAACCAATCGGCCAAAAATCGATGTATTTTTAATGTACAATAAGAATTAGGTGGGAATATGCATGTTTCATAATGAAAAATCAAAATTCAAAGTAAATAAAATATATTGAAAGAAAAATTTGTTTTACAGGAATTCAATATTCAAGCATTATCATTCAAATAATAATAATAAGTGAACAATAATAAATATAAATTTTCAAACAGATAATTAAACAAAATAGATAATTTCATTATTCACATCATAGAAAAAAAAAATTGATAAATATTATTCAATTTCAGAATATGCATGTTTAAAAATAACCAGATATAACCATTTATATTTGTTATAAATATGTCTGACCAAACTTAAACTACGATCGCTTTTCTTACAAGCCTTGCTAATTAACTGTAATGTTTGTAATATTTAAACAATAAATTCAGTTATTGCAGTTATTATTTAAATAATCAGAATATAACTGTTAATTAGTTGAGGTTAGTGAGTGTAGATTAAGGATGGTTAGATTAATAAATGTTTAATACATTCAGTATTTATTAATTAAATAATTATTAAAATAATTAAAAAATTTCTGTTAATTAGTCGAGGTTAACAATTGAAGTGGCAAGGTAAGTTTGGTTGATTATAATTTATATCTTAATTATAAACAATAGTGCTTGTATTTTTAATATGTTAATATGGAGAAAAGAGCATGTTAATGTGTTACCGGGTTATTGAGTTATTTCTCTAATCTGATTATTGTTAATATCAATATTTCCTGCTATTTTGAGTTATTTTTTACTATTTTCCAAAAACTTCCTTTTTCCACCTAATTCATATTGGATTAAAAATGCATCAAATTTTGGCCAATTGGTTTTAAGTGGGTTTTTTTGGGGGGGAGGGGGGAGGGAATTCAAAAAAAGAAAGAAGTACTGATAAATGAATTAATTTTTAAAAATTCGTAACTTATTTTACATTTAATAGTTTATGTATATGTACTAGCTCATAATTTTTTTTTTTTATATCTAAAACGCCCGGACTTCTAGTCAAGTCACATTATTAAGGTTTAGGTCTGCAAGTGTTAAAGATTTATTATTTATTTCAATTAAATAAATTTAACAAAAATATTATTATTTAAGATACATCCAAAACTATATCCACATTATGGACAAGTATTGTAAGAAAATTTGGTTTATTTTCGTAGTTTATCATTTAGCAGCATTACATATTCTAATTTTGTAATATGTACTCAAACACTGATACTAGAGCTTTACAGCTATTAGTTTTTGAAAGTCCAAATTTATTTCACCATTCATGACCTGGACTTAACTCTGTTTCCAATTGAAAAAAACAGAAATCAGAAATATAGTAATGATTTTCTAACCAATCCTAATTTTTGTGTTAATATTTGATGGTAGAAATGCAGTTCTTTTTGTTAAATTTAATTTCTCTAATCCTGTACTTTTTCAAGTGATTTTTTTTTTTGTGTTGTATAAAAATCTTGTAGTTGATATCAAAACTCATTAATTACCTTACCGACAGTTGCAACCTTGGATAATTATCTGTTACTTCATTATTGTAGACACAATGTACTAGTATTTGTTAGAAGTACTGCTTACATTTTTTTTTTCAAATGTGTAATAAGCTTATAATGAGACAAGAGTTGAGTTCGTGAAAAGCTGTAGTCAAATTGGTGATTATGAAAAGAAATTCTTGAAAAAAGTGCCCAGTTGCATGTGTGTTGAGTACTACCTACCCAACGAAGTTTCAGAGTTGTCTTTACTGCATTTTTTTACAATTAAAAAATTTATTGCCGATAAGTAATTTTATTTGAACTAAAAATATTTAAAAGTTCTTTTTTTGTAAATGTCCACATTAGTGATGTTTAATTGTTTATCTTGCTTAGCGTTACTCATTACTCATTTTCTGTTTGCATAATTATTTTTGATTTTTTTTTTTTTTTTTTTACAATGGAGGTACATTCTGGTTAAGAGTTTAATAAAAAATTGTGTTAGTCTTAAAATTTTCGTTACTTATTCAAGTTAGTATTATATTTTATATAAGTAATTTTTCTTGTTATAAGATTGTATTTATTTTTTAATTTTAATTAAGTAGCTGCAAATGTTCACTTTTTCCTCAAATATTTATTAATATATTTGAGTTTAATATTTTAAAGATGTGTTTAACTTGTTGATTATTTACTTTAGGTTTTTTATTGATATCAAAAAAAAAAAAAAATTGTAAAAAGCTTATCAGAATGATGGGAAGTAAGGAGATTAGTATAAAAGAATTATTATTTAGGATCTAGGAAATAGTAATGCATGTAATCAGATTCATGATTATAAATTAAATTATAATGAATTTTGTTGTTTGTTATTGCACCACTCCCTTTTTTTATGGAAGTTCTTCAGATTTCTCGAGAAAATTAATGATTATGATTATTTAGGTAGAAATAGTAAATTTTTTAATGAAAAATAAAAAATAGACAAGATTAGCAAGCATAACTTATGTTTGGTTAGGTTGTCTTGATATATGTACGATTTGTCAGTACACTGAGTCAACATAATCTAAACAAACATAACCTATGCTCGCTAACAAACATGTTTTTGTTTAATACATTGTTTTTTTTTTTTACTAAAAAGTTCCATAAAAAATGATGGTGCAAAAACAAACAAGTACCAAAACATTTTTTACATTGTAATACATAGAAAATCATCTTGCATAACTTGAATTAAAGGAACTTAGTTTTCATTTCTTGTTTATTTACAGATGATGAACTCAACTGTAGGCGATAGAGGTGAAACACCACCTCCTGGCATGTGGCAATGGTATAATATGTATCAGCATGCCTATCAAGCTGGGTAAGATTAATTGCAGATTAAAATTTTAATAATTACTGAATTTTATGATCACATTTTTATTCAAATTACTATCATATAATAAAAAATTTGTAACTGCTAAAGGATACTTTAGTTATTAAATTGTGAACACATCAAACTTCAATAATGCAAATATTGATAATTTATCAGTGTTCATGAAGTAGTATAAACAAATTTATTTAGTAATCCTTGTTAGAAGTGGTTCTGCATTGTAATAAATGAAATGGCTATATAATTATATTACATAGATATACAGCATACTCTACTAGGGAAAGTATGCTAATCTGGAAAAAACTTTGCACGTTAGGGTTTTTTCAGATTTTGATGTTTTCATTCCCCCCCTCTGCTTTTGTCAAAAATTCCAGAAGGTTGAAAAGGATGTTTGTACATAAATACATATTTATTTATGTAAAAAAAACAGTGGCCTGTTTTTTTTTTTTTTAATCTGATTGTCTAATCTGGGGCATTGATATCATTTTTATTTTGGTCACAATTTTTCAAGGGAAATGCAAACTTTTGAGTCCTTTATCTCAAAATTTTACCAGTGTTGGTAGATTTGCTCACATAATTTAATGTCTCTTGAATTGGAATATATCTGTGTATACTTTATTTAAAAGTTAAATAGATATTAAGATTTTTAAATATTTTTTCTACATCTTAGATTTATGCAAGTTATATGTTTAAATCTATTGTGTTGAGACTACAGGAAATTTTATTAAACAGGTGTACAAGGAAGATGCAAATGAATTGTATTTTTGTATACGTAACACTGAGGTGTTAAATCAAGAACCAATTTAAATAATCAATCATTTTAAAAAAATAAAAAATAAAATTTTATTTCAGGAATGGTTTCTTTTTTCAGTTTTAGTACATCATCATCATTATCTATCAAAATTATTTTTAAGTTGTATATAAAATCTGTAGTTGTAATAGCCACATGTTATTAAATAAAGTATTTTTCTGATACTTTTATTAGGTTGATTAATGCATTATTTCTTATAGTAGAATATGTTCGGTTTTATTATAGCTCCAATTTGAAATAAGCATTCATCAAATATTGTTTGATTATTTATAGGAATTTGGTTTTTTTAAAAAGTTTAATATATTTATAATTAAACTGTTTCCATTTTATTATTACTTGAATTGTAAAATGCTCATATTAGCTAAATCTTACATACACTTGTTTTATAATGTATAATGCAGATTAAGCTAGAACAATAAATAAATTGGTATTAATAACTTATTATAAAAATGAAATGGAGTATAATTGGTTTTTAATACAGCTTTACACTTGTTTTTGTTTTTATTTGAGATATTAGGAAAAGTTTTTTAAACAGTGATTCCAGTACGTGCATAAGGGTTGGTCCATATTAAATCACCCACTGAATGTTGCTGATATATTTTATTTTTATTTGTACATTTTTTGTTTGTATATATATATCTGAGAGTAAAAATCAATATTTTTCACAATTTTGTCATTAACCACTGAGCTACTAGCTAGCACCCATTTTGTTTAAGAAGATTTGCAATCTTTTGCTTTTTCAAGTGTTAGTGTTAAGTTAAATAACTTTTTTATTTATTAAGATACTATTGAACAAGAACCGGTACTTACGTATTAATGTCACCGCAGCTACAGAAGCTAGGTTAATTAGTCGAGGTTAGTGAGCGTAAGTTAAGTTTGGTTGATTAATTTTCCATATTAACATATTTCACATATTAAAAATATATGCATTATAGCTTATAATTACAGATACCGATATAATATAATCAACCAAACTTAACTTACGCTCGCTTCGCTCGCTAACCTCGACTAATTGACTAATTAACCTCGCTTCTGTAGCTGTGGTGACGTTAATACGTAAGTACCCAAGAACCATATTATTCTAAATGAAACTATGTACAATTCATGTACTGAACAAAAATTTGGTAGGTTTTAAGGAAATAACCTAAAACTTAATTAAAAAATTATGTTTCAATTAGAATAAATTAACAACTTTAGGAATTTTTTTTCATAGAAAGGATGAAAAACTACTAAAATATTTCTTTCCCACTAAGTTGTAAGTGTGTATGTGTGTGCATGTGTATATGTTTGTGTGTGTGTGTTTTTTTTTTTTTTTTTTTTCAGAAATAATTTTGAAATCAAACATTAGACTAGGCTATTTTTTTTCATGTGTGTGTGTATATATACACACATCAAAACCATAATGATAATAATCATTTGAAAACCTTTCAAAATCATAATTTTGATAGATTTTATTTTCGTAAAACCTATCAAATTTTTGTTCATTACATGAATTGTAGATGGTTTCATGCAGAATAAAATGATTCTTGTTCAAGTTAGTATCTTAATAAATAAATTATTTAACTTATCACTAACCCCTGAAAACACCAAAAATGGCAGATGTTGTTAAACAAATTGGTTGCTAGCTAGTAGCTTGGATGTTAATGATAAAATTGTCAAAAGTTTTTTTTTTTTTTGTGCTCTCAAATATACACACAAACAGAAAATGTGCCAATAAAAATAAAATATGTCAGCAACAAATTATTTTGTTATCAATTGTTTTTATTTGGATTGACTCATTATTACTGGAAACATTTTAATCTAAAATGTGTAACGAAGAAGAATTAGAAAAGGATTTGTTACAGTAGAAATTTTGTTTCAATAACATGTTATATTTAGGCCTATAGTTTTTGATTGTAAGATAAAAATTATCCTTGTATTAAGAGTAATCTTATTAGATTCATGACAATCTGAAGCAGGTGTATCAGTTTAAATTATAAATTTTTATTTTGAAATTACGTTAATTTGTTTTTTTCTTATTGCAGGTACCCTTCTTATGGACATCAGGGATATTACTCCTATTATCCACATGTAAGTATTTCTTTTTTTACGTATTATTTTTTAGTAGCTGATATATATATATAATATAGATTCAATAGACTTCAACACAGATAAATTCTTAGTTTTTTTTATTGTTCTTGTAACAACTAATCATAGTGGTATACATGTATGTATCTAACCTTTTATTTGTGAGGATCAAGAGACTCTGAAAAACACTCTCCTTCAGTGGGTCTTCCATATGTTCAGTATCCATAAGGTGATTTTTACTTCCTAATACATTGTGATGGCTTTCAGTCCATCACTTAAGAAATTCTTAATGATTAGTAGTAATGCTACTAAAACCATTAACATCAGATATCTGCAGTAATCTAATGCAGACTGGATACACACTTGTTTATCATTAATAAAAGAGCCTATACTTGCTGAAGCTTGTAGTAAAATCTTTTAAAGATCAATGTCTCCATTTGGTATCGGGTGTCCTGGCCAAGAAGTACCTAGACAGCCCCATCCAAAAAAATCTTATATAACTTCATTGTACAAAAGTAGATCATGGAATATTTTCTTGAAATTGCCACTGCAATGAGTGATGTTTTCATATGCAACATCATATAATGCCGTATTCCATTGTTTCATTGCTAACTTTTGCTACTACTGGGAAATGAGTGCAACACATTTAAAAAATTTTACTTCATTTTAGTTTAGTCTAATTCAGTGTAATATTTATTTTATAATTTGTGAATGGGTAACTATTTAGAATGTTTTTATGATTTGTGACTGACCGTTATCTGTATAGTTATTTTGATTACTTAAACAATATGAAGGTTATAGTTTTACAGTGTTAATGTTTGTCATTAATATCAATATCTTCTAAAAGAAGATTCTTTAAAAGTTAGTATCTGTAAACAAGAGCATTGATTTAATGTCCATAATTCAAAACTTTTAGTTCTGGGTGAGAATATATCAATTTCTGAAAAATGACTAATGAATCTAATTTAACTGTTCTGATTAGCTCTTTGTTAAGGATCTTTTTAAAAATTTATATAGTATGAATTTACATTTGGAAAAGTTTATCAATCATCAGACTACTTATTTAGGATTGATACTATATTTTTCAGATATAGTTTGTTAATAATATATAATTGTAACATACAATTGCTGTAATAAATATTTGTTAATAATATATAATTTCCCTGTAATTTTACAGGGACATCCAATGCCATTTCATGGACAACAATCGCATTCATTATTGGGTGTTCCACCTACAGGAATGAAAGAATTTGTGTCTGGAGGTAAGACAGTGGCATTTAATAAATCTTAATGTCTTTTATATTATATTAAGATATCTATATCCTCAAATTTGTAAATTATTTTCTTGTTGCTGAAAAAGTATTTTAACTTTATGAATAGATTCATACTCTTACAGAGATTAAACAGAATTTAGTACTTGTTTAGATTACAAACACTGCCCTAAATTTGCTAATGATTTATCCTTAACTTCTGTTTATAATTATTTATTGAAGTTTTGCATACAATGGACACAAATTTAGAAGTGGTGTATGGTTTTATTTTTAGTGTAGATCGCACTTTTAATTAAAGTCTCCTCTTGCTTAGGTTGCTCTGGAAGTAAATGCTGTTTTGTAAGAGCTTCTTGCATGGCATTAAATTAAGGAATATAACATAATCATGCTCATCTATCTAGTGCATCAGTAGGGAATGTACTTTAATAATACATGAAAAATTAACTAATTTTAATTATTAGGACAAGCAAATCAAATTAGAGTTCCATGCAAAATTGTAGCCAATATAAAAATTGTATTCTGAGTATGGAAAAACTTCTTAAAATTAATAAAAGTAAAGTACTGCCTTGCAATTTTTTGGTGTAATCCATCTTTATAATAAGCATAAGTTCTGATAAACATTAAAATAAAAAGTATTGTCAACAGTTTGTGGTTTGACAAGAATATTAATAGATGGATGCTCACATAAAAATTCTTTAAATACAATTAATTACTTTAAAATAATTTTAGTGTATAAGATAGGTCAATATAAATAGCAAAATATAATTCCGGTATACTCTACACTTTACAATAACTAGTAGCAACTAATACAGAAATAACAATAAGATAATATAAAAAATTTATAATTCGCTAAACATGTTGGCTAGTGTGCACACAAAAAATGGACATACTGAATTTACCCAGTGACCTGTTTGTACAATATTTGGACCCATAACATGGCAATCTTTAGAAGTGTGATCAGTTCTGTTCACACATCCATCCATACAATGTAAATTGTTCCTACATATTGACTAGGTCTGGGGAGAAAAAAATCATTTGTTTTTTATTTTGTTGGTAGCCTGATTAATAGGCTTAGTAAATGTCTGATGTTTGTGGTTAGCCGGCTGCTGTTTTGTTATAGTCACGTAAACTATTTTTTTCTTCTGTAAATATTAAATATTGTGTAGAATATTGATTATTGCTATATTGAGAAGAATATGAATGATTTATTTTACAATGCATTTATTCCTGGGAATCAGATTTACATAGATTAATGTATGGTCCTGCGCAGAGGAAGGATTATATTTTGACAGTACATTAAGACCAAAAGATACAAGTACAGCATAATAATTTTTTAATTATTTACTATTAGTGAATATACTTGAATTTAAAAATTTGCATTGGAAAAGACATTTGCATTACAAAATACATGGAATTTGTTCAGATTCTAAATAATCGAAGAACTGGTTTCTTTTGTAGAAATAAGAAACATATTCTAAAATCCAAAATATATAGCCAAATATATATTTCATATTCCAAAATACCAGCAAGAAATTCAAAAAAGGAGAGATGGGTTATTCTACTAAATAAGAACAAAGTTATCATTGGGAAATGGAAGTATAAACATGATATCCTTCTCTCAACTTCTAAGTTTATACTAAAAGTGGTACCAGTCTAATCAAAACTTGAATATACGAGGTCTGTAATTAAAGTAATGAGACAGATTCAGAAAAATTTATATTCACAGTCAAAGTATACATGGACTCTTATCACTTTCGAAATAGTTCCCTTGGAAAGCCACACAATGCTTCATGATTCCCTCCCTTCATAGCAGTGTAGGATCTCAGAAACTGGATTATCCTTCAGATGGTCAGTTACATATTTTTTTAATATTTTCTACTGTTGAAAATAGTGTCCTTTGAGGTGTTTTTATAAAGTTGGGAACAGGAAAATGTTGCAGGGGCTAAAGTCAGGTGAATAGGTTGGTTGAGAAACTACAGAATGTTATTCTTTGCCAAAAACTCATTAATTGAGAATGCAATGATACAAGGTGCATTGTGATGTTGCAGCATCCAGTCATCTTTGATAATGGTCTCACATGAGCAACTCGTTTCTGCAGTCTTTCAAGAATTTCTCTGTAAATGTATTGATTTTTGTCCTGTAGGAAAAAACTCCTTATGGACAATATCATTACAACAAATAAGCGTAATCTTGGTTTTTGATTTGCTCATTTTTGCTTTTTTGAGACATGGTGAGTTTGAAGCATACCACTCCGTGCTCTGACATTTTGTTTCTGGGTCATACTCAAATATCCAAGGTTCATCATCAGTAGTAACTTTTTTAGAAAATCAGGATCAGTCTCAATTGCCCTAGAAGATTGCAGCTTACTTCCATCCTGTGTTTTTTTTTTTGAGACCAATTTTACACAAACATTTTTCATGTTCACTTCATTTGTCAAAATTTGATGGATAATGTTACGGTTCAAATTCAATTGTTCTACAATCATTCTGACAGTCAATCGCCAGTCATAGTGTATCAAGTCTGATTCACTCAACATTGTCGTCACTTTCTATGTTAATGGTCTTCCAGAGCGTGGATCGTTCGCAGCTGATTCCAAGCCACTTGAAAATGCTTTAAACCACCTAAAATCTTGGGCTTGTGAGAGAGCATAATCATCCTATACCCTTTTCAATTCTGAAAAAGTTTCAGTATTATTCTCACAGAGTTTAACAGAGAACTTGATTGCACAACGTTGCTCATAATTAGTATCGCTCATTTTTGTTTACACACAAAAAAAAAACGCGTTTTACAAAAAGTTTGTTTTTGTCTGACATGGCAACAGTAGAGTAAAAATATTATCTTATATAAATCAGCTGTTCATATAACCATATGTTTACTATTAACTATTCAGTATTGCCATTTTGGCTGCCAAGAAACCAGTCTCATTACATTATTTACAGACCTCGTATTGTATAGAAGCCATCAACAATTGTCAGTTACAATATAATATGTATAACTTGCCTCTGCAATATAGTGTAAAGTGGTATAGTAGACAGCAATTGAGTTATGCTATTAATATTGCCTGTGTGTTGTTTCAATTAATAACTGGAAATAAAATTGAAATAACATTTTGAAGGATAGTTGTTTGTTTAATGCCCAAATATAAAAGTTCCTTAGGGAGTTAGTGAAATCCGTGTATATATACCTAAAAATTTTTTAAAAATTGTGTTAATTACTAGAGTTATCTTGACTTATATGTCTTTGTCACACAAAGACTTATATAAGTAGTGTTTTACCAAATATTGCAGAAGGAAATAATGAACATTATCAGATTTTGGTGAGTAAAATAATATATTATATGTTATTATATTTATTATTTTAAATATATTAACTCCTTACTTTACAGTCACCAACTCTTGAGTGTTCAGATTTGGTATGCACTGATTCCAAAGTAATGAAAACAAATTTTACTCTTGTACATCTTGTTTGTATCAGAAAAGGACTTTAAAGACTTAATTTTTTGTAGGAAAAAAAAATTGAAAATTAATTTAAAACACATTTACATTTAAAATTTTGAAAAACAGGTAGGCCACACAGTGGCCCACTCCTAAGTAGGCTACTAGCCATGTGTTAATGCAAGAACTATTCAGTTATAATGTTTTCAAAAAGTACTCAGTATTTTATTTCCCTTGCCCACTCAAATGGGGAATGCCCTATAGATATGAGCGCCCCCCACCAGTTTGGGTCTTTCCCAGTCTTGATTTTTTTTTTTTTTTTTTTATATTGTCCAATTATGATATTCTTTTTATTTCTTCTGCAAGATGGTAGTTACTAACTGTGGTGCTACCTTGTTCAATGCTTGTTGACCACTTATCATACATGCACTATGTTCTCAGATGTCAACCATCCTACGGGTTTGCCTTTTTTTTAATATTGTCCCACCTTGAGCATTCAAAGAATGTGTGGTGGGGAGTATCTCTATTGCCACAGTAAATATAGTTGGAGCTTTCTTTCTTTTTAAATTTATGAAAATACTCTTTAAATTTCTTGTGGCGAGAGAGGAGTTGTGAACCATAATAGTTCACATCTTCCTGGCCCCCTCCCCAACCACGGTTCCAGTCTGGGAATTAATCTTTTGATCCATAAACCAACTCCAGTGCCTGACCTGCAGTACCAGTACCCAACCTGCCCTTTTGTTTGGTCAGATGTAATAATTTTTCATTGTCTGCATTTTATAAGCTTTTCTATGAAAGCTTTTATAATTTCTTTAGACAGTCATAGAAAGCGCCCATTGGTTGTTGTAGCATTAAGCTTTGAAAGTGAAAAGCTACTTATCTTAGACAAATTTAAGGAACGCATTAAATATATCTACTCCCCTAGTGTGATAAACTCTTCCTTTATTGTGAAATCATAGAAAACAATTCTAATAAATACACACAACTCGGCAGTTATCAGACATTTTACTACTTTCATCAAACTGGAGTAAAAAATATTCACATAATTGCAAATTCTGATGTAGTTGAGATTCAAAATTATTAGAAATCAGTTTAAACCACCTAGGAACAGTTTGGTGAGACAATTTTAATCCTCAAAAGGAAAACATAAGTGCAGATTTATCTTTGTGACCTTCAAGCAGAGATTCAGCAGCACTGATGATTACTTCTTTTACTACTTCATCACTTGTACATAATAGATTTCGTAAGAAACTTCTGTCAAGTTTTACTGGTGTCCTGAATACGTTTTGTAAACACAGATTGTTGCAATTGTAGTTAAGATTTAAGGTGTTTAAATCTTTGCATTTTCTTCGTTCAGAATTCACAGGAAATTTGTTATTCATGATGTCAAAAAAATTTTGCTCTACATTACTTATTTTAGAAGTAGATATGCTAGCATTATACAATAAACACAGGTTTTCCCCTATATTCAATAATACAATATTGGTTCTCCCATTCACTTTTAAAGCTGTAAGTTGTTTGGTTTTTAACAATGTTAAGATTATACTAGAAATTACTTTAAAATAGTATCTAATAATTTAAATAATTTCATTTTAAAAACGGGTGATAACATGTGGAATGTATAACATATCACAATAACGTACTAAATTGTACCAGCTGAACATAGGCCTACTTCACTTCACAACTCCCAAGATATAAAGTTAAAATACGAGAAGAAAGTGATGGCATTCAAAGAGTCAGAGTTATTAAAACTTGTCAAATTCATCTCCTTATTGGCTGCAATAAGATAATATTGCTGAAGACTTAATTATGTTGAAAGGGCTCATTGGTTTTTCTAAATAACAGAAAATTCACTGCCCTCATCCAAATGCAAATTAACTCAAAAATTCTCTCTTATGAGAAACATTGTTTTTTAGAAACATCATGTTAAAGTTTATTAAAATCGATGTTAGGAATTACAAATAGTGAAAGGGACTCAGTTTTACTGAACAACAGAAAATTCACTGTCTTTTAAAACTGTGAGATTTAAATTTTTTATAAACAGCTAACTGACCAGAAATGACCCTAATTAGTTAAAACTAAATGGCTGAAAAATCAGTGTCTTGGTGAATAATGCAAAATTTCTCAAAAAAAAAAATTTTAAATGTCAGTTTGAAATTTATTACAAAATATGCTAGGAGCTTAAGTGGAGTGCAGACCACCAGATGAATGACATTTAAGGTAGTTAGTTCTGTCGAGCTAGACCCCTTGCTAGGAGGTTGTTATACCTACTTACACCATTATATACAGGAGTTGTAAGGAAATGAAATTGTCAACAACGTAGACAAAGAAATGAACACGTGTTACCAAGGCCAACAGAATTACTTCTGTTGAACTTTTGGAAAATATAAGGGAATATAGCAGCTGAAATTTATTTCTTATATTCTTTTTAAGATGTAAAATATAATGTTATTTTGAAATATGAATTAGTATTGCAAATTGGCATGGGCGCCAAAAGATGAAAAAAAGGATGCCCATGGGACCAGGTTGGACAGGGCTGCTCTGGGCAACCAAAAACAGCTCCTACATGGATTGCCTGTCCCCTGCTTTCATCCCTATTTCTTCAAATAGTTATATAGTATAAAAACCAGGTTTTTTTATAGGGTTAGTTGGAATTGTAACTGCATATGGAAATATTCAAGAGGATATCTTGATATCTTTAAGGTATAAATATTCAAATTATTGACAAGTTATCTGTCAGGCACTTGGAAGATTCTTTATTTTAAAAATTTACTGTGAAGTGAATTAATTTTTTATAAAAATGAAGAATAATACAGTATTTTAAAGTTAAAAAAACCTTGTTAAAAAAAAGTTTTGGGTAAAATTTAATATTTAGATATTTTTGGAAAATTGTCTTATTAGATTAATTTTTCATGGAGGATGCAATTACGAATGAAAAGAACTTTCCTCTATTATAAACATATTTTTTCTTTAGTTATTTCAGAAAATAATCTTTTCTCATAGTTTTAAATGTTTATCAGAATTGTATTCAAGTTAATTTTTTCATATACAAAAAAATGTTTTTATATAAATTTGACTTGTAGAGCTCCAGCAGATAAACTTTAAAAATATTGTTCTTAAATATTTGGACTTAAACAGTTACCAGTGGCACAGAATAGGATGAAAGTGATACACATTGGAAAAAATTGATACCGCAGAGGTGGAAGGGGGATCTGACAGTGAAGAAAAGATGTAAATAATTAAATTATGCATCGTTTTTTTTTTGTGGTTACTGTCTTACTAAAAATATAAAAATGCTACAAATAAAGATGCAGATTTATTAGGTTGCCCAATTTGTAACATGTTAAAAAGGTAAACTAATTTAAAGCCTTATTATGATTCCATAGAAAAAAGTAGAATTACAAATTGGGAAAAAGTTTTATGCTAATTAGATCCTTTCCCTAACTAACATTGCTTATTCTTGTTTTTATCTCTATAAATTTAAATCTTTTTAATTTTCATGTATAAAAGTATTTAATTATTACTGAGTTTATTTTGCAAATTTTATTACATATATTTTATATCATTATATTGTAATGAAATTGAATTTTGAATTGCATGCATGATTTCTAAAAGTTTGATCAGATATTTTGCTTAATGCAAACACTCTGTATGTATATATGTGTATATTTATGTTAGAATGTTATTTATCTTGTATTTAGGTCCGCTGTTACCATTCAGTGAACAGAATGGTGCAGTTAATAATTCTGAACAAGCTGTGTCTGAACAAAGAAACAAAAAAGAAGAACCATTTAGCAAAAAGGATAGTAAGAAAGAAAGAGATGAAGATAAAGGTAATAAGGATAATATTGATGATGGAGATGACTCAGGAGAAATGCCTCCCTTGCCACCTGGACCCCCTCCACCTATGATGCGGTTTCCTACACCTCCACCACCAGGCACTGCTATGAATAATCGATATTATCAACCTAACAGTGAGTAAAAATTAATCTAATTGTGCATGATCCATAAAAGATGATATGCTGTTTGTTTATTGCTTCAGATATTCTTTGACACTTATGTTTTGTAATAAATATTCTCACTCATGCATACTAATGATGTAATTATTCTCCAATATTTAATCCAGGATACAGAGATTTTAAGGTGAATTAAAAGATCACTGGAAATCATTCTACCTCAGTATGAAAGATGGTTTGTAGATCAACTTGTATATGTTTCCAACTCCTAATTTTTTTATTATTAAACCAAGGTTTAAGCCAAAAAAAATTATTTTAGTTTTTGCTTCTAAATTGAAAAATAATGGAGCAGTGAAAGTACTTCAATGAGAGAAGTCATACACAATTAAAATACCTTTAAAACAAGCTATTGAACAACTTGATTGGTTCATTTTTTAATTTTTGATTGGTTCAGAGAAAACTTAAAAATTCTTTAAGAAAGAGTGTTTTTCAAAACTTCATAGCTCAGTCAATTTTGAAGCCGGAGGAATAGCTTTTTGCAAAATTGTAGTCGATGATCTAAATATTATGAGTTCAAAATCTAGTTGCTATCGGATAAATAGTTTTTATATAATTGCAATTTGAATTTTGTATGCACTAATGTGTACCTGCCTTGCTTGTTCTCCTTAGATGTTCCAGTTGACATTTAAAAAAAAACACTTGGAAACTAGGTAAAATTTACAAGTAGTTAATTTACTATAATCGTACATATACTTCAGTTATTATATATATATATATAAAACTATAGTTAGCAATAATATAACTTATACTTAGTTAACTTTAGTATATATATATATATAGAAAGAGAGAGTAATAAAAGTGTGTGGCATGCATTTTATCAATCATTATAATCCATTATCTCAGCAAATATTGAAGTGATTTTAATAATTTTTTATTTTGGGGTAACTGGATTCCCGCTATCTGAAAAAATTGTCCAATTTGATGGAAAATAATAATTAAAGTACCTATTCGCTTTCTTTGTCACAAATGGTATTTGAATATGAAATGTATTGTGTATATACTCACTTATATAGTTTAAATATGTGTATAAGTAATAATATGTGTAAAGTTACATATTCACATTTATCAAATCGCTTCAATATTTGCTGAGATAATGCATTATAATGATTGATAAAATGCTTGCCATGTGCCTCTATTACTATATATACAACTTCTCCACCCCATCGTTTGACTACTTTCAGCCGCTAGAGCTAAATGCTCATGTTTAGATGCATTTTTTACTTATTTTAATGCACTTTTAATAACATACTGTAAATTGAAAATTTGTAGTAAATTTCATCTAGTTGTAGATATTTTTTAAAAAGTTAAACCATTTCAGAAGAAAGTGCACAGTATGTAAGGTAGTTATACAATAGTGCATACCAATATACAGTTGTACAAAAACAATCTTTCCAATAGCATCCAGATTATGCACACAATATTTATATCATTGACTACAATTTTGCAAAGAGCTGTTGCTACAACCTCAAAATTGACTGAGCTATGATTTTTTTTAAAATTTTTAAAAGTGGACAAATCAAATCGTTCAAGGACTCGTTTTAAAGGTATTTTGATTGTCTACAACTTCACTGTGATTACTACATTACCTTTCAAATTAAAGCAAAAAATAAAGTTTTTTGTCTTTATACCTTGTTTAAATAATAACAGAAAAAATTAGGAGTTGGCAACATACATGTTGATAACAAACTTTTATTCAGTGGTACAATTGGTTTCCTGCGATCTTTTTTTTTTTTTTTTACATAAAAGCAGCTTTTTATTTCTCTGTGTTGGCCTATATACATTTAAAGCAGCTAAAAGTTAGATTGTACTTTAAATTCAATTATTACTTTTTTAAATTTCTGTCTTAAAGTTGGCTGACTGTTTGTATGTACAAACAAATTTGTTTACTACTTTTATGGTATATGTATGTGTATATTGAGCCAGAGATGAATAAGAAAACTTTATACAATTTGTCTTTTCAGTGTTTTTAACATTAAAGCATTCTTCAATGGTTTTAATACAAAAATAATTTACAATATAAATAGTGTTATAAAATATTTTATATTAATATACAAATGAAAAAACTAAACTAGGATTACTTTCATCAAAGAACATGATTCAGATTTATAGTTTTTTCATTTGTGTATTAATAGAAAATATTTTATAACACTAATTATGTTGTAATATTGTAAATTATTTTTTATATAGATTGAATTACCATGCTTTAGTTATAAACCTTTAATTGTAAGGTTTGATGCATAAGGCTTTAAAATAATGTAATTTTTCAAAATGTATGTGTTTTTTTTTTTTTTTTGGATAGATTTTTCTACTTTTAACACTGTTGCTTAGCAGCTGTGTGTGTGTTTTTATTCTTTTCAAAAGTTGAGTATGCATGCTATCTTTTTATGGTTGTGATAACATGTGCACATGTGTGACTAATGAGCTCTCTAAGATGTAGATATGGAATTTTTCTACTTTCTACACAAGATTTCTTTGCCCTTTTCTAATTAACGGTGTTTACACTGTTTAAAACCCTTGTCATAATGTTTTCAGTAATTGACAGGTACAATTTTCCTATTCATTTAAGACACCTCAAACCTCAAATTTTGCATTAAGTATTGTTTTAGATGTGTGATCCACAGAGTATTCCATAATGCATATCCTGATCGTTTAGATTTCAGCAGTATAATATCTCCTAAAAAACAAATATAACGACTTACCCATTGACTCGTCCCTAACAAAAAATAAGTTAAAATCAAAACAGAAAACAAATTATCCTAACAAATCATATTTATCACTTAGAAAGGACACTAAGGGTTTATGTACAGAAAGGGCACTTGTTTATTTTAACCATAAAACAATTACGGTTGGAGGAAGGAAATGCTATTAAACATGTATCAGATAAAAAAAAATAGTTGTAAAAGTGGCAAACTTTCCTATTTTAAGTTTTGGTGGTCTTTTTAAGTTTATAAGTACGTGTTAGTGAGATTCAAAAGAAATCTATGTTTTATTATTATTCATGCTTCATTTATTATTTATTTATTTATTCATGTTACATCATGCCTAAAGATTATTTATTTATCCATCAAAATAAATTGTCTAAATCAAATTAAATTTTATAAGAACATAAGATCAGATAGTGTTTATAAAGAACTCCTTGGTTCCAAAAAAAAAAATGAAATAATGGAAACAGTTGAAAGTATCCGGTTTTTGTATTTATGTTTGTTAGTATGATATTGCTTTTTGGTGACAAATTTTGTTATGGTTGGTACCACTGTGATTTTCACTGCATCCTACTGACATTCTTGGTCATGCGACACTGCAGCAGAAAGCTCAGTGTATGATTTGGTTTATTGAAACAAGATCGGTTTCCACAGTTCAATGTAACTATCAATGTGGGTATGGCAGTGCCACATCTACAAATAGAACAATATTCCACTGGTTTAATCATTATAAGAAAACAGGCAGGCTGTCCAAATCTGAACAGAAGAATCTGAGCTTGTGTTGACTGAAAAAAATTATTTGAAAGGTGCAGTTTAGAGTAATCTTAATGTACAGAATCAGGAGGGATTTTGGGGAATACTATTTAACCCAGCTTCTCTTGGGTCATTGTGAGTTTGGAGAGTATCTACATAGGTTTGGGATAAGGGAGACACCAACTTGAATAAACTGTACTGAAGATGATACCCTGGAGCATATGTTTTTTCATTGTAGAAGATGGGTTGGACTCCAGAGACTGCGTCTAGAATGGGCCACCCCAGACAATATCGTAGAACACATGCTCCAGGGAAGGTGTTATTGGAACGAGGTAGCAACGCTGGTCTCCTGCCTACTAGTCATCAAGCAAAGAGAAGTGGTGGAATGGGATGCAGACTAGAACAACAAAACTGAAACCTCCTGGTTTGCGAGAGTTAGAGATAAAGCAACTAATGGATTTTTCAAAGCCGTCAAGCCTTCACTGATTCACTCTATTGTGTAAAATATAAAACGGAGAGTTTGGTGCATGCCAGGGGTTGAATCGTGGTGACGTATAGGGTCAGGGAGGCAGCCCAATTGCTGATGCCTGGGTCCGGAGCACACACAAGAGTGTTCTGGATCGGGTACTTCTGATGACGCATGGGGCCCCTTGAGGTGTGAGAGGGTGCGCACAGGGAGGAGGGCCAGGTGTGCGAAACGTATACTCGACCCTTGGTTGGGATAGGTGTTACGGCAAGGAAGGGCAGTTTTCCAGAGGAGGGGCTCTTCGGCTCCCCAGAAGTGGGGGGTCGGAGGGTCTCTATGAGACCAGAGATCAGGGTCTAGTTTCTGAACCTAAGCTTGGTGGTGGTGGTAGTTAATCTGCTGCTGCCACAGCACTTTGCAGTGGCTGACGACATACTAACTGTGGTTCCAGCTTCTGCAAGGGTGCTTAAAAATAAAAAATAAAATGTACAGTATCAAAACGATGCTTAAGAGGCTTACACTACGTGCACATAGCTTTTAACTTTTAATGAAATGAAACCCAGTGATATAGTGAAAAGATTGGAGTTTGCAGCTTTAGTGTTAACAACATTGATAAAAATGAGAACTATCTGAAAAATGTCATATTTTCAGAAAAGACGACATTCCACATTAATTGGTCAGTATATCAACATAATTACAGAATTTAGGGATCAGAGCCATCACATGAAATTATTGAACATCAGTGTGACTCTTCTAAAGTAAACTTTTGGTGCAGACTGTTGAATAACCATATTTTGGGCCTATTCAATTTTGTAGAAAGCCCTTTTAATGGGGATATTTTCTGTAGTATGCTCGAACTTTGTCTTGGTGATATTGAAGGATTAATTTTCTATCAGCTAGATGATGCTTTGCTGCATTACAGCAACCGTGTCCATGCTGCATTAAACATTCGGTTTCAAAACATATAGATTGGAAGATTGCTGATCACATGGACATCAAGGAACCTGGATATGATCCCACTCTGTTATCTTTTTGGGGGCATATAAAAAAGATTTGTTTATTCAAAGAAAATCTCTGACATCGACCACCTATAAGAGAATTATTGCGACAATAGCTTCCAATACACTTGACATGTTGGTGAGTACATGGGAAAAGCTGAATTACCATCTGGAGTGTACAGAGCAACAAGTGGTTTCTGTATCGAAGTTAACATAAAAAAACACTTATGAACTTACTCTTTCCAGAGTACTCATGTAAATAATACTTTAAATATAATGCTGTTACTTGAAATGGAGAGAGTTCTTTTATAAACACACTGTATTTCTAAATGTTTGTGTAGTATTCAAGTCCACTTGAAGATAGTAACTTTTAGTTTAATTTGACACTTCCATGTTATAAATATATTTTGGTCATTAGGAGTACTAATCGATTACCCTGTTCCTTAATTGAGCTAGTATGTTATCAGGTAGTATAATAAAAAATGTCATTTTCAAATAATTTAAAATAAAACCAACATATACCGTTTGAATTTCTGGTTTCATTTACACAAATGTTTGTGCTAAAGTTATTTATTTTGTAATTTAATAAACTACAGGAGAAATTAAGTAATTTGTCTAGACAATGATTGTTTATGATAAATTTATAACTAATCTTATGCATAATCAGTTTTGTAATGGAAGGAATTCTTTTATTATATTTAATATCATTATTTAGTTTTGATTTATCAGTATTTCTTATAAATAATTCTGTCTTTTTTAGTCTGCTTCTAGTTAAGTTGTTTGTTATAACTTTAATTACGTAATTGTTTGTTTTTTTTTAGTATTTCATCATTAGTGATTAAATGTGCTAATTAGCTGATAAGTGCTTTTATTTTATTAATCAGCTTTATTAATTTATAACATCATTCACGTATATTTTCATTTATTTAAATTAAAATTAATTTGTCACTAAATTTTCATACCTGACATAATATAAACTTAAAGAATTAAAAATTAACTTAACTTGCAGGCTTTAAAATGAGTCAAAGATACAGAAGAAGGTACAGATATAAGTAGTCACCTATGTTCATGTATTAATGCATTACATCTACACTTTAATTATATGTTTTAATGAAAATTATTTATAAATTATTATTTTCTAATTATCGTTATTGATTTAAAAAGTTGGAGTTATGTTTCTGTTAATAAAAAAGATTTTTAGAGAGAAAATGAAAAGAAATCTTGTAACAGCAATACTTAGGTTAATTTATTAGATCTAATTTAATTTAATTTATTACATCTAATTAGATCTTTGCTGTGATCTATCCTCAGTGTTAAATGTTAAATTAATGATCTTACCCAAGCTATGTAATTAGTAGTATGTATATATATATATATATATTTTTTTTTTTTTTAATAACTGCAAATACTAATTTCTTTTCACCATATTAAAAGAAAATATTTACTAATTGTAAACTTAAATTTGCATTAGAAGGTAACTATGGATGAAGAGTATTGCAACAAAAAGGTTTGAAGATTTATTAAAGTATAGCAGAGTGTATAAATGAGATAGTATAAATAATCTGTCAAATTTTATCCCAATAGCAGAATAATTATTTAAAAGTTAATCTTTATATACTTGTTGCTTATTCTTTTCTCTTTTTCTTTCTCATGTAAGCACTTCAAAGAGACTTCTGCTGCATCAGAACATATAAAATTATATATGTTAGAATAAAATATTATATATAATTATTTATATCATTGAGATGAGATTGCAAACATTCCTTTTTTATCATCTGTATAAATATATTGCATTTATAATTTTATATGCTCTTAACAGTCCTCTGTGAAATAAGCATTATTCTATTTTAGTACATAAAAATTAGTTTTTGTAGTAAATATTTAACAGTTTCATAGAGGTTGTACTACATTAACCGCATACTATTAAAGTAGGTGTTACAGAATTATGAGAAAATATAGCCATATTTTAAACTATTATATAAAAATTAAATTGAAAAAAGGAACAGAAATAAAAGTTTACTTGTTTGAAATGAGATTGTAAAATAAAAGCTGAAAACTCAAAAGAAATAAAATGTTCCTAACAGCAATTTAAACAGAAAGCAAAAGACAGTGTAGTGTATAGAGTAGTCTGATAAAATCTAATTTACCTTAGTTTTGATGCTTATTTAATTTTATGATTTTTGGTTCTAAGCCAATTTTAGTTGTTTCAATTAATTGAATGTAAATAATTTTTGAGTATATGGTTGATTATCTTGATCGAACCTTTGTCAAATTTTGTCAAGTTTGATAACCAGGACATCAGTTGCTAAAAGTGATTAATGAGATAGAATGCCTACCATTATATCTATAGATAACTACTGTATCTCCTGCATCTATTCTGTTGAATATTCACAGATTAATTTTAAATCAACTCCCTTATTGTTTTGAATAATCTCTGATTTAATGCATCTCACTATACAGTTTATTTAAATATTTATATAACTCATGTTTTAAAACAGTTAGCCTGTTTATTCTGCATTGACCTGCAAATTCGCTGCCATATTGAATGATGTAAAGTTGATTACAAATTTTAAGGTAATTTAGAAAGAACCTTTATTCAAATATTCAGTAACATGTTAATTATTAATACATAATACAAGCGATTTAAACTGTTAAACAGAGGGTTATTTTTGTGATGTTTCTTTTTATCATAATGTATATTAATAACAAAATATTTATGTACATTAACATAAGGAGTTATCTAGCTTGAGAATCTATGGTCTACATTGAAAGGGATGAGAGTGCCTTTATCTATACTTAGTAATTTTTTTGAGTAATAAAGTTTTTCTTTTACAGTCATGTATTATATTAAGTTTTGAGATTGCTGATTTTTAGAATTTTTGTCTTTTTATAACCTTAGAACTAAACAGATCTGGTTTTTGTGAAACCTTAACTGTAAAACTTATTAGAGAGAATAGTGAGGTGTTCCTTCTTGATCAAAACATGTGTGAGATTTTCTCGTAGAAATTTATTAAAAATCTTAAATGATAAAAGATTAAGTAACTAGAATTTTTGTCATAAATGCTTTTTTCTTTTTTTTTTTATCCCTCTCTCTTTGTCTGTTCAGCCTCCAGAACTACCGTAAGATATTACTTCAGAGGATGAATGAGGAGATGATATATATGAATGTGAATGAAGT
>JAAAKQ030400224.1:0-25179 GCA_010016005.3 Zanna intricata
TTATCACGTAAATAAAATATTGTTTAAAAATTACTGGTTTTCATTCTTTGTCCCAACTAATTTGCACAGCACTGTAGATGTTACAACAGTCCTAAATCCAAAATTTCAACACCCTAAGCTAATTGTTCTTGAGTTATGCAAGATATGTACACACGTTCAGATGTCATGGTGAAACTAGTCAAAATGGATATTTCCTTTGAAATCTAAAAACAGAAATTTTTTGCGATCAATAATACTAACTTTACTTCATACAAGGAAGTAAAAAATTACACCAATTTCTCTGAAGTTTTTCTCAATTTAATAAAGAAATGAGTTGTCACAGAATTCTTTTTATGAATAATTCTGTTGATTCAAAACCTTGTAAAGGCTTAAAAAGAAAGGTGATGATGAATTAGTACAAGATCTGGCAGCTGATTAGCAAGTATCTGTTTTTTTAATGCAAGTCGATTTAAATAAATGATTAATTATAATTTAATACATTACTGCCGGGTTGCCTAACAAAAATTACCTTTAATTAAAAATATTGTAATTTATTTCAACGAATTGCAACAGAAAATGATGTGAAGAATGTAAAAAAAAAATGCTTCATTAAATCATGGTCCATTATTTGAACTAATTACTTTGTGTGGATGAGTGTGAACAAGAGAGAAGGAATGTATGTGTTGCTTTATGTTGTAAACAAGAATGCAAACGTGACTTCTATATGTATACTATGTTTATTTTGTTTTTCAAGTAAAGTTGTTTACAATCAATTTTAGTAATTAGTTCAAATTTAACTTCAATTTAATATATAATTTTTTTGAAAATAATGATGAGCACAAATAATTAACATACCTGTTTACATCTGGCAACTTGGAAGTTACAACTGAGAGCTGGCAACCATTTGTTTGCTCTCAATTTATATTCTTCATATCATTTCCTTTCATATGACGTTTAATTCAAATAAAACAAATACAGTTGCAATTTGTAAAAGTAAATAATAATAATAATTAAATATATTAAAATATATTTAATTAAAGGTAATTTTAGTTAATTTTTGCTAGGGATAATTTAACACCTGGCAGTAATGTGTTAAATTATCATTAATCATTCATTTAAATTGAGTTTCATTAAAAAACAGATACCTGAAGAAATCAGCTGCCAGATCTTAGACTAATTAGAATTAAGGTTTATGGCAGATTTTTTCATTTGAATCTCTTTCAGCATATTGTGTTTATTGTTACACATAAGTCAGCTAGAATTCACATAAAAATGTGAATTTTAAAATGTGACTTCAAAATCACCTGCCTGTTCAAAAGAAGATAGTTATTTTGAACTACTTTCAATATAAAAAAACTTAAACTGAATGTAACCAATTCTTGTTACTAAAGTTGAGAAATGTAACATTTATCGAGCATTTCAGTATATAAATGAATACAATCCTAACACTGGAAAAAAAAATGGTTCTTAAGGAATTAACAAGTGAAAATCAAGTTAGATCAGTAGCAGTAATAAAACATGAAACCCCAATGTATGTACTCATACGCTTACAAATATTAGCTAATAACTGACATAATAAAAAAGTATCAAAAAAAAAAAAATTTATGTTAACTTACAATATGATCTAATCCTTCTTGAATGGTGTGATCCCGAGAATATATAAGACTCAATTTACTTCCCTGTACAGCTAGAGGACTCTTTTCAGCTACTTTTGCAGCTAAATCAATAGTACTCTGCAACATGCTAAAAAAAAAATAAAAATATTAAGTGTTTTTCTTCAAATGATTAAAATTAAAAAGTGCAAACATGTCAGTCTCTGGTGAAGCTTTGTTGGTTTAAATGACATACTTCCTTGAGTTAATCTTTTAAAACAAGCATAATTTGCCTACTTTTAGAAGCTAACATACAAGGTACTGGTTTCTAATTATCAGGACTCTTTTAAAAAACAATTTTATTTTTAAGAAAAATATACATTGCAAACATAAAATAACTATACGAATAACACATAAAGTACTCATGTAAATTCAAGGATAAATCTTTGTAAACTTAAAGGACAGTTGTACACAATGGACTCCTCTGATAAAATGTTAGTCCTGAAAGTTAGTAAGAAGAGCAGAAGATATTTTTTAACACTGAATCCAATTTTGAATAGCTTTTTTTAATTTAAAACAATTATTTTCTCTCACATTAGAATATAATAATAAAAATTAACCTACTTAATTTTACAAGTTATAATCTTATTCAAACCACTGCTTCTATGTTTGATTGAGAAGCCACAGCCCTTTATCTGGATCTAATAATCCTTTAGATGTACAGAATGTACACAATAAGAAAAAAGCTATATTTATTTATAAAATAATAAATAATGCAAGGTAAAACTTTTCAGCTGTTTTATTAGTACTTTTTACTAAGTTGCTGAAAATTTATTCTAAGGGGAACAACAAAAACTTAAATCTCTTTTTTTATTTTTAAAGAAAATCTTATGAGACTTCATAGAAACAGTACGGAAAAACCAAACTGACATGTAATTAAGCAAATCTTATTTTATAAATTATTAATTTATTGTAGATATTAACTATGTAGAAATAATTTTTAAACTGAACAGAATAATGAATGCACTTTTGATAAAAAAATTCTCCAATGATATCTTAAATTAGTTTTTAAATTCTTTAAAAACTATTCTAAAACTTATATATTTATTAATTTTCTATTTAACTATCTCCTGTGACAATTTTTTGAGCATAAGCCTACTGCCACCAGAAACAATTTGTCACATAACTGTATACTAAGTTTATGCACTAAATAATGTAATAGCTGAGCAAATTTTTGTTCCTTCAATCAGTACTTTTGGTTTATGAAACCATTACGGAGCTTTTAGGATGTGTACAAGCCTACACAGAACAGTGCACAATTATTCTTAGTAATAAAAATTAATTTTAATTTCATAAAATAATTTAATTAATTTTTCATAAATTAATAATTATTATGATAATAATTAAGTTGTAATACACATTTTTCATACACATCAATTAAATGTTTTTAAACATAAAAGAGTATAAAAACATTGAATAATTTATAAAACTATTTAATCTTATTTATTTTTACAAGATTATAGGATCTTACAGGAACTTATTTTTGGTTTGAAGACTAGAAGGTTAGTTTATTTTTAGTCAGATTTATTTTAGCTCACTTATTACAATAACAACTATCAAAATAAAGAACAAAAATAGAAATAAAATAATAAGTTTAATAATAAAATAGTTTAATTTTAAATTAGTTTAATAGTTTAAATTTTATTAGTTTAATAGTTTAAATTAGTTTAATTTTAAAATTATAGAAATTACTTATATAATGGAACACACATAAAAGTAAAATAACTATATAAATTATTGAGGCTACAATTTGATGGAATAATCTAAACATTTTTTATTTAAAATTATTTAATAAAATTTATATTAAAGTTAGCAACTTTCAATTCGGATGGAACTGATGACTGAATATTGGTATTTAATAAGCAATAACACAGCTCACAGCTCAAAATACACAGTAAATCATATAAATTTTCAACAATACTCATATAAATCTCTTGGTATAGGATCATAGTTTGTGTAATATTTGACAAAGTTTTTCTTTAAAAGCCTTTCATTCCACAATGGAAGTTAATTATATACTGCCTCAACAATATCCATCAAATGATACTGAGAATTACAATTTTTTTAAGATGACAGCCATTGTACACGCATAAAGTAGTTCATAGTAACAAAACAATAGCATGACAAAAGTCATTAATGACTAACTCTATATTAATGTGAATATTGCCCTTTTTCCTTGTAAAATTATACTCATGTAGAAGTTATTGGAATTAATTAATTAATAAGTGGTATATTCTTCAGTATATCATTTCATATTCTATTAGAAATTATAAAAGCTGAAATAGAACAGGAACACATTTCTATTTGTCCGTATATAACAAAAGTATGGTATTCCTTAAAGTTACATTGTTGTTTTTTGATGTTTATTGCTTTTATTTATAAGTATATTTCTACGATTGTATTTTAATCTTTATTCTATTTCTATTTTAATAAAAATTAAAAAAAAAAGAAACTTAATCATTGAGAAGAAATGGTGAGAACTAGCAGTTACAGTCACCTGGGTTTTAAATACCAAAAGTTAAAAATAGAAGTTATCTGAGAAAAATTATAATAAAATTAAAGTGAAGTTTTTAACATTGTTTTTATGGGCTTTTAGTGGTATAAGCAAATGTTAACAGTAAAAAAATTATTAAAACTGTTATTGCAACAAATGATTTTTTACAGTAAGCATAAATTTAATGATAAGCAGGATAAGATATCCTGCTTAGATGAATAATTATTTCATTCCTATTAATGATAAATCTATTGAAACTTTACTGAATTTTAACACATTGGCTGTACTATTTTCATATCTTCTAACATTATCTGTCGGCCATTCATAGAACTACTGTAAATTTTATGTTCACTACTGTAAAATGTTCACATTTTATAGA
The DNA here is from genome assembly GCA_010016005.3 of Zanna intricata. Taxonomy (NCBI): domain Eukaryota; kingdom Metazoa; phylum Arthropoda; class Insecta; order Hemiptera; family Fulgoridae; genus Zanna; species Zanna intricata. The sequence goes on from JAAAKQ030400224.1 coordinate 4,505, forward strand.
ACTGGTAACCTAGGTCCAGTATGGATTTAATTCCTCTAATATCAAAATTTAATTTTTAGAATTACTAAGACAAAAATAAATAACTAAAGAGAATAGATGAAAAGGTACACCGGCTATGCAAAAGCAAAACTGAGGGAAGAATAACTTTCCTATACGTAAATGCTAATACATTCCATATGTAACAGATACCACAGCCAGCCTGCTAATAACTCTTCCTAAATGAGAACATTATAAGACATACTACATTCCATATTAAATAGATAAGAAAATGAGACCATGACAAACTGCTGGACTTAATTTACAATCATTCAATCTGCCAATTTTCCATAAAAATACATAAAACCTGCTTCATTATTCCATAAAGTATAAAATTATTTATTAAAATTAATTATTTACCAATAATAATAATTATTATTTACTGCATTAATTTAAAAAAAAAAAAAATTCTACAACACCATTCGCAAACACTGAATAACAAACAGATAAAAAAATTCTTTATTTAATCATATGGTTCAGTGTTAATTTTCATAATAGCCTGCTTAGATAAAATTAAATAACAATAATATACACCATATGCATAAAGAACGAAAGAAGTATAATATTCACACATGATAGTGTATGTTGTAATATATCTTTAAATCTGAAAAAAAAAAAAAAACAACAAATAATACAAACCTGTTTTTATCAGAAAACACTTGTCCAACAAGTCCACAATCTTTAGCTTCATTTGATGGCAATTTACGAGCAGTAAAAACTAATTCATTAACAAGACTAGCACTTCCTATTAACCGTGGCAATCTCTGAAGTGTACCAACATCAGCTGCCATACCTATAAACAGCATTATAAATTTGATAAAAAAATTTATCACAGAATAGTACTGATTAAAGATAAAATTGTTTTTAATCGGCCAATAACAAATCAACTACTTAAAAATAATAGTTTTTTTTTTTTTTTTTTTTTAAATAAAGAATATTTATGAGAAAAATTATTACTTCAGGATAATTTATGCATATTGATATCACTTATTACAAAAAATAAAATTTATTCATTTATTTTCACATGTAATTAAACATGTGATTTCACTTTCGAAACCAATTATAATAGAAATAAAATTTGACATTACTATTAACTACTACTTTACTGACAACAGTTTTTATTCCAATCCAACAATTTTTTATTACTACCAAAAGTAAAATTTGCAAAAAATTGGTATTGGTTATCATAACAAGCGACTAAATTCCCTTTGTCATAGGATGTAGGAAAATTAACTCTTAACATAATTCATAAGAGTTTATATCCCCTCACTATCACTCTCTCTCTCTCTCTATCTCTGTATACATAAGTGCACACCTTTAGTAAGCGTTTTAAATTTGTGATCTAAAAAGTTTATTTTAAAAGGAAAAATTATAATTAAATACTGAAAAATATAAGAAATATATACTTCAAATATATTATTCACAAAACAACTTATTTATTTTACGAGGCCAGCAGTCAGCTTACAACAGAGTTTGTTATTGCCCTTTTGCAGAGTGGTATGATGGGAGATCTCTATTTTAAATCCAAAATGGCAGCTTTCAACTTGGTTCCATTAAAAAATTTTCGAGCAGTAGTTTATTTGTTTACCTAGTCACAATACTGGTATCAGCAGGATGGAGAGCTTTCCATTTCATAATTTAGAGCTCTCAGATTTGAGTGTTTTTTTTCCTTATATATACTGATTCAGATGATTTTAATAATATTCATTTAATAATACTTAATAATATTTATATTTTAATAATAATTAAAATAATAATAATTTATAATTTTAATAATATTTAATAATATTCATAAGAATCTAAAAGAAGCTACATCAATTTCATGTTTGTCAATAAATTTTATTTAAGTAACAATTATTAATCTAAAACTCTATATGAGCATTTGAAAATAGGGTTACATGGAGAACGAAGGATCAATATTGTTTTATAAAACTATAATAAATTAAAATAAATTTATTTTAATTTTCATTATGCCTGGTCACAATCCATAGAATGACAATTAGAAAAAAAAATGTAATAAAAAAATTAACTTATTTTCAATTTAGAACAATTATTCATATTCCATATCACACAATAATAGCCTTTTTATCAATTAATATAACAGAGATAATAACCACAGCATTTATATTAAAGCAATAGGCTGTCAAACAATATAATAACAGAAATACAAATAAGAGTAAAAATAGATAAATTCATTGCTTCATCTAATAATTTATTACTGGTTTTAGTCAAAATGACAATATCATCAGCAAAATGTTAGAATTTTTATTGGTTACTCCTGTATTGTTACTCCAGCTTTAAATTTTTCTTTTAGTTTATTTACTGCTTCATCAATGTACAAACTGAAAAGCAACTGCATCCAGTTGCTTTCACTCTTCCTTTTGTTGGATTGCATTTTGCCTCTCATCTTCGCACATGCTGCCACCTTGCCTTTCCTTGATCTTATTTATAGTTATCTAATTATAGTTTACAAAATGAAATCCACTAAACTAAAAGAGAACAGCAATGAAACTTTCAGTTATCAAAAACAGAGATAACATAGTTATTCTATAGTTTCATAACAAATATACATTTATAAACTACAAAAATATCACAAAACTTACAATTACACAATGAAAACTTAAGCAGTTTTATACTATATATGCTTATTTTAAGATGTAAACCAAGGGGAGAAGATAAATTTAGAAATAATATGGGAAAGGATTATTGCTATAGATATAGAAATTGGATATGCCAGAATTTACACAGCTAAAAAGTGAAGAAACAGTTATCAAATTTCATAAAGTAAAAAACTTGATTAATCAGTCCATTTATATTATTTGGTCCATTTATAAAATTGTTTGGTAAGTATACAAATATTTATATGCGACAAAATAAAACTATATTATTAAAATCTACATCAAAACAACTGCATATTAACTTAAACACAAAATATTTATCATCTTACCTATATCAACTTCCTTAACTTGAAACCAAGCATCAGTAGTGCAAAATCTAATATCAGTAGCAGCAATAAGATCAACACCACCACCTATACAAGCTCCATGAATTGCTCCAATGACTGGCTTACAACACTAATCAATAAAAACAATAAAATTAAATAAATACAGCATTCAATTTTTTTTTTGCTATGTTCATAAGTCAAAAGCAATTTTTCAGAAATATTGTGTGTGGCAGTGGGTTTATCATGTTTGTTCCCCTAATACATTGTGAATAACACAATTTAGTAGAGCATATAAGTGGAGTGATGGTAAGAAGAGTTCAAGTAATGCCATTTTAGTTAATAATATATATATATAAATCAATTTTGTATCATACAAAATTGAATTTTTAATTTTTGTGGTTAATAAATCAATTTGTATTTGCTATCATGTTTTAAACTGAGTGCTAGTTAACTGTTGGCATCTAAGTTTCACACTAGTTTAATATTAGGCCAAGTGACAAAATTTCCTTCTGTACTTTTAGGATGGTAGAACAATCTTCAAATTTAAAAAAAAAAACAGTAGGATGAAGAGTGCTAACAGTGTCTGTAAAACTAATAAAATCCCTTATTACAGAGAAAAGTTAACGATTTGATATGGTGTTTTATCATTTGCTGTTTTAGGCTGTTCATTTTTGAAGATGTTCACATAATTACAGTCATACTTCAGTGCTATGTTAAATAGTGAAAACAAACTTTAATATCTAGGAGTGAACAAGACCTTATTGTTCTACCAAGATTAACTATGATCCTTATTGTGCAGGATGCCATGCGGATTTTTTAAGAGGTATGTCATCTCAAGTAATGAAAACGTCAAATCCAGCCTCTACATTTGACAGTGCTTTTTTTTTTAATGGGGATATAAGAAATCTATATCTTTCATACAAACAAATCTAGAACTTTAGAAGTAAGAGAGAACACTAAGCGGGAGGTAGGGGAGAGGGAACTAATATTAACATGCTGGAAAACAAAGTAATACAAAGTGTAAAGGAAAAGATTGCCAAATTCAGTGAGGAAGATGGATATCTAAAAAATCTAAGTTTTCTTTTGTGGTGAATAAAACTCATTTTCTTCTTGTTAAATAAGTAATGTTTATCTTTTCTTTACACCTAAACATAAGTATCATGTTACATTTAAATGTAACTAAATTTATACCCTTTATAAATATTACAACACATTTATTTATCCTGGCATTTTTCACACATGCTACAATTCATTCATCTCATCCCCTGATGATATACCTTGACGGTGAATCCGAAGGTAAAAAAAAAAAAAAAAAAAAAAACATTTATTTACAACTATAAATACTAAGTAGTTACTTAATTGTAATATATTTATGTTGAAACAAAATCCATAAATAAATAGTCTTAAAACAGGAATATTGGGATCAGAACTTAATTTAAAATTTAATAGAAGTTAAGGTATATAAAATGCAATCAGTTTAAATAATATATTTAAAAAGAAAATAATCCTTACAATGGGAGTAAGTAATTTATGCAAGAGTAAATTCTACGTTATTCTATTCGTCAAATGACAAAAGTGTGCTCAAAGTTAGTTACACTTGAAATAACTTTATCATGCATTATTGTAATTTCAATACTTTGTTTTCAATTGCCGTATAATTTTCCGAGGCTGAACAAATGTAGAATAGAGAAACTGATTTTGTATAAACATGTGAAAGATTACTCTTAGTCACAGTCTGTTTGTCAAAAATATCATGTCTGAGATATAAATATCATGAGCTGAGATTGCAGAGAATAGAGTCGAAGCTAATAATCAGTGTCCATCAAACATCTTGAGAAAATGAAAATAATACTTAACTCACTTGCCCAGCAAATCTTAGAAAATTAACTGCACAGACTGAATGTAAATAGCTGCTACTTTAAAACTTTCAGGGAAAAAGGTTCAAATTGAATACCTATTACATGAAAAAACTACTCAAAGATTAACATTTAAGTAATGTTTTTAGTGTCAAAAGTTTTTTATGAAAATTAAAAAATTGAGCTGCTAGATTTTATTTATTTTGATGACAACCTTTTTTTGGCTGGCTAAGTGAACAATCAATATATCAGGATGAAGTCTCCCATCATTAAGTAACAGATCTTTCATTTTTCATTAAAATTTCAGAAGGTTAAGTTAATCCCGATTTAGTATAAACAATTATTGCAAGCTTAGTAAATAAACAAAAATTTAGGTTTCAGCAAAATATGGAACGAATAGAAGAAAGACACATGACAGACCCTGAAAAACATCAAATGATAATACAAAATGAGTCAGACAAAGTTAGGTCAAAGGCAAATCGAAACGTAAAGAAAGTGTATTGGTGGACTCGTCAGATAGAGCATTTAAGGAGGGAGTCATCCATAACAAAAGAATATGGCAACGATACAGGATGAATATTGAGGATGAGGAGGCAAAAGCTAACTACATAGCATCAAGAAATGCTTATGCTTTTGAGATCAAAAGCACTAAAAGAAAGTTATGGAAAAAGCTGGTGGAGGACCTCGACATCGACCTGTGGGGAAGAGCCTATCGAGTCCTCATGAAACAATGCAGTGCACCCCCTCCGTTTCTGGCAGAGACAACAGTAGATAAAGCCATTTGGAATCTATTTATCTTGTCCCCAGCACCATAGAAACATTGCTTACAAAGTAAGGCCCAGTTTTACTCTGAGAGAATTTATTGCTGCAGTAAAAAAGATGAATCCCAAGAAGAGCCCGGGACCAGACGGGTTCCATGCAACGATAATAAAAGGACTAATTAAGGAAGACCCATGGTTGATCTTAGATGTACTAAACTCAGCAGTAATTAGTGGGAGATCCCAGACAGTTGGAAGGAAGGTTACGTGGCATTAATTGAGAAGCAAAGGATGGAAAATGGCCAAAGAAAGTTTAGACCCATAAGCTTACTACCAGCTATGGGTAAATTATACAAGAAAATGCTAGCGACTAGGATAGAAAATGAAATTGAGGGGACGGGAGGCCTCTCTGAGGCACAATACAGATTTACAAAAAAAAAAGATCTATCATAGATGCAATCAAGCGTGCCATCAGTTGAGCAGAAGAGAGTCGTTCCGGCACTTGGAGAACCAGAGAGATCCCATTGATGGTCCTCCTTGACGTTTAGAACGATGTTATGATGTTATTCATAAATGATGAATGATGTTATTCTAGAGAAAGGAGACAATGTTATTCTGGAAAGGAGACAAGTAAGTGGATATCTATAGAAGATTATGAGCGAATTTCTCCACAACAGAAAAATAATTGTGGACTCCAAAGAAGGAGAGTTGAGATATACAATAGGGGAAGGGGTACTTCAGGGGTCTCCACTGAGTCCCCTACTCTGGAACATGGCTTTTTATGGCGTCCTACATTTAGAGTTATCTGATAATACAGAGGTATACGCTTTTGCTGACGATCTTATGATAATGGTGAGGGGTAGATCGGAAGAGGCAGTAGAACAAGACGCAAACCTTGCGATCCGTAGAATTAGCGGTTGGTTGAAAGATCACGAGTTGTACCTAGAGCCGACGAAGGCCCAAACTTTGACTGTTCTAGGAAGAAGAAAGGTACGACCAATTAAGGTCCTTGTAGAAGGGACAGAGATACACAAACAAGTGTAAAATACTTAGTTGTGTGGCTTGAACAGTCAGGAAAGTTCAGCTTCCAGATAGGGCAAGTGGCAAAGAAGGCAGACTCAACAATCAATACACTGAGCAGAATTATGACCCCCAATGGTGGGCCAAAAGCGTCGAAGCGAAAGCTTATATTAGCAGGAGTAACATCCATGCTGTTATATGCTGTGCTTGTATGGGAACCAGCATTAGAAATAAAAAGAAATGAGAGATGACTGCAAGCGATACAGAGAAGAGGTTGCCTGAAAATAACATACTGCTACAGGACTATATCGACCCTGGCGGCGGGAGTGATCTCAGACACTCCCCCAATTAGACTGATTACTAGACAAAGAAGCAGAATATGGAATGGGTACCAAAAGGGGATGCTCTGTGCAACTACATGAAGAGTGGTAAGAAATATGGAATGGAGCAGTGGTGGTGACATGAACGAGAAAGCTAATTCCAATCTTGGGCCCGTGGCTGGGGAGGAATCACGGGGAGGTGGACTTCTACCTCTCCCAGTTCTTCACTGGCCATGGAGCATTTAACGACTATCTCTTCCTTTTTAAAGGAAGGGATTGGAAGAATTGTAACTATTGTGGAGAAATGGACATGGTGGAACACACCTTCATGGAATGTTCCGCATGGAAGGACATTAAAAGCGAACTGAATGTAACAGAGACAATGTTTAATGAGGTGATGACAACTCTGTTGAGTAATTTAACAGGATGGGAAAAGATCAGAAAATGGATCACATCAGTACGGAGAAATATGACTGGGAGGGGACAGCCCTCTGCAGAGTCGTAGTTCGTCCCTGATTGAGAAGAGGGGCTATGATGGGGAGGCCCACAGACTCCCTAAACCCTAGTGCGTGGATAGTGGGATAAATACACACACATGGAGGAGCCGGGGGAAAGGGACAGCCTTCTGCTGAGCGGCCACGCATTTGATTTAAAATGTCATTTGTTCTTAAACAATTTGTTATTACCATAACCTCCAGATCATTACCTTTAGGCGTGCAATAAAAGTGTATTTTTTCTGAGTGATCATAACATTCATTAACTGGAAATTAACATTATAAGTGAGATTTTAAACATAAGTGAAACAACAAAAAGGGACTATCAACACCATAAAATACGTAAGTACTAGTATCCATGTTAGAGGAAAACATTTTAAAATTCAAATATCACATTTAAAATATTTCTTTAATTAAAAAGGTATAGTTATATAAAAATATAGAAAAAAATCTGATTGAACAACACTTTATTGAACCCTATTAAATTTCATATACACATTTTTTAAAATGAAAAGTACATAAAATTTTATTTTATTAATAACTTCTGATATCTTTTAATTTGAATTATTATTGAATTATTTTTTGTAAACATTTTTTTACAATCAGAAGTTATATTTAGGAAGTATCAGAAGTATTTTATTTTAGAATTTTTTTTTTTTAATTTAAAAAAAGGGAGGTGAAGTCTGATTCAAACCCTTAAGATCCAAATATTTCATTAATTCAAGTTTTATTTGGGTATTATTCTGGTACTAATGAAAATAAGTACCACTCAAGATATATTGTTGAAAAGCTCTCAATGAGGGCTTATTACTGGAGTTAAGAAAAATCCAAAAAAATTTGCATTTTGGATTTTTATGGACACTTTTGGTTCAGTTGATTGTAATCAAAAGTGGAGATGCACAACCAGATATAACAATAGTCCTAAATCAAAAATTTTAACATTCTATGGCTAATAATTTTTCGAGTTATGCGAGCTGCATATATACAGACGTCATGCCAAAATTAGTCAAAATGGATTCAGGGACCTTTGTAACTGTGAAACAGTTACAAAGTTAAAAATAATAACGATTTTTCTTGGAAAAGTAAATATCACATCTATGCTTAACTACTGAATAAGCTACTGTGAGAAGCAAAAAGTAGATGAATTTGAATAAAATAAAATTATTAAGCTATGGAATAATTAAAATATATACATATATTTGGAATTATGCACATCAGAAATTAGGAAAAGTAAAAAATCTAAAAATATGCAAACTGATACATTAAAATAAGCTATAAAATAAAGAAATTAATTGCTTTAATTTTTGAAGATTATTAGTTGAATATTTAATCGATATTAATATTTACAAAAGTAAATGGCACCAAAAACAGTTAAGGAGACATAGAAAATGATGTTTCATATATTATATAAAACATGATAACTTTGTTCATAAATAAACATATAATTTTTACCTTTTCAAGAGAGGTTATTGATTCCTGATATGTTTGTATCATTTTCTTGATAAGTTTACAACGCCTGGCTACATCTTCATGGGCAGCAAGTTCACTACCTAATTCTGCCATGTCTGTTAAATCAATCCCTGTATAAAATAAAAGGTCAAATGACAATATATTTTTTTAACATGAACTTCTTGTAAAATGATATAACAAAGTAATTAATTATGAACAGGAGTGGTTAAAGTGCTTAAGGTAATTAAACAATATTATAAAAAAAATATATAAAAATAAAAAACTACACTATTTGTTTTGATAGAGAATTTTTACTCTTGCAGTTTAAATTATTAACCAAATGAAATTAAAAAATAATTTAAATAAAATTAACCTAAAGTCAAATAAAACATAACTATACTGCCACCAATGTTATATTATTTATAATTTATTACAATAATTAGACTATTATAGAATTTGGGCCACTGATGTAAAATGTTGTATAACTGTTGATAAAAAAAGAAAATGTACAGTTAATCAAACTGATTAAATGTGTTGAAAATATAACTCTACTTAAACAATAGATAAAATAACAATATTGTGAACTTAGATTTAACTTACATGATATTGATAAGTGTAACTAGAAACAAGGTGTAGCTTCTGACTGGTCGTGTTTAGGAGAAAATATCATTGAATTACATGTTATATCCAAAAATGTTATAAAAAATTGAGATTCCAATTTTATAAAGTGAAATGTAGAGATTAAAAACATGTGAATAGGGTATTTTTAATATACTCCAAAATCAAGAAAAAAGTTCATATTAAAAACTCTTCATAGCTTTTCTAGTTTACAAGATCCATAGTGGAACATTTAAAATAAACATATTAATAGAATGTAAATATAATTTTACAGTACAAAGGAATAATATGAATCTTAAAAAAATTAACTTCAGTAAAATAATATAAACACTATAAATTCAATTAAATCGAGTATATAGAAAAATAGATTAATAATCTTCCTTTTAACAATTACAGAAACTGGAAATGTTAATTCTTATTCTTTACTCTGAAACTTTTTGTATATGGTCACAAAAAATATTAATAATAGATTTAAGGGGAAACTTAGGATTGGACTATAGAAGGGTCAGTCAAATATAAATGGGAATTTTTTCATCTCAACTCATCTTTAAACATGAATGGGCTGGCACTGAGGGATGCTGAAATTAATTTCAATTGCTTAATATACTATCAAGAAGTTTCTCACAAATGACAGCCTTAAACTTTTTGAAATTTTGACTAAGAATCCTTGTGAGTTTAGAGATATGACTAATACTCAACTCTATTTAATTCTGCCATGTCTGCTCAAGTCTATGACTGGATAAGCAAATTTAAAGGAGGATATGGGACTGTAAAAATGAGAGTCACAATAGGCGCTCAAAGACAAACATGATCAACAATAATAATCAATCAAACTGTGATCTCATTAAAGATCATTAGCATCTCATCGTTGATGAATTTGCTTCTGAAGTAGATATCAGTTATGGAAGTGCCCATTCCATTATCGCAAAACACTTTGGATTCATAAAATCTGTGCAAGGATTCCAAGAATTCTGACCAGCAATCTAAAACAGGCCCCACAGGAAATTTCCCAAAGGCTCCTGAATTGATTTTGAAGAGAAGGAATTGTTTTTTATATCAAATAAATATGTGATGACACAAGTGTCTACTCTAGGTTATAACTGGTGAGTGTAGAGTAATGAAGGAGTGAAGAACCTTGCTCTGTAAAGGCAAAACTGCATCTGTCAGCTGTAAAAGTCCTTGCAACCGACTTTTGGGACTGGAAAGATGTATCTGTCAATTTTCTCCATAAATGTTGCACTGTGAATGGTAGCTCTTGGACAAAGTGAAAGCTGCCTACAAGAACAAAAGAGATGGATTCTCTTTCATAAGAATACCACACATCACTCAGCTGTTAGCATGTAAGATTAACTAAATGAAATTTATTGGGAAACTTAGAATATCACTTGTTGAGTCCAAACTTATCTCTCTGCTATATCTTTATGTTTGGGACATTGAAGAAAGTACTAGGAGAATATTAATTTCAGAGCGATAACGAATTAGAGTTTGTGCATAATTGGCTCTTGACATGGCCTAAAATGTTTTATGAAGAAGGCATCTGAAAGCTACTGACATAGTTAAAAATGTGCAGTACTTCAAGAAAACTACATAGAAGAGCAACAAATATGTTTTGTATTTTTATTCTGTAATAAAAAATATTAAAAAAAAAAGTCCAGTTTGTATTTGATTGACCTAGTAGGACCTGGTAGAATATATTTCTCACACCAATACGCTATCCTCCACCATAGACCAAGAAAATCAAATATACTGTACCTCAGTATATGCAATGGTAGCATGGTGTCAAAAATCATTTCTGCCATATATATAACAGTATCAAAACTAGCACTAGATTTTTTATCAAAAATTATTGGGAAATCAAGATAAGTAGTTAAAAGATAGTTTTTATTATAAGTTTTTACAAATTATTGAACAAAAAAATTTTTTAAAGAGTTTAACATAAAATGAAAATAATATTAGTATTCTAATTAAAACTAACCTGTAGTAAAATGTTTGCCAGCACCAGTCAATACAATAACACGACAATCTCCATTTTCAGCTAATTCATTAAAACAATTACCGATTTCTCTAAAAGAAAAAACAAACATACATGAAAAAATCTGATGTGTACACCACATGACTTTTTTGTATGAAAATCCAAAAATAGTAAAATTCTAAATTATAATTTTCAATTAATATTAAATAATCAGATGTTTTATCAAATCTACTACATACACACATAAGAGTATGTAATAATGCCTATTAATTACATATACACACATTTTTAAAAGTTCATAAAATTTTATTTCACTAAAACTCCTGATTTTTTTTTTCATACATTTTTTTTTATAGTTATTATTGAATTATTATTTATTGTAAAAAATTTGATTACAATCGTGGGTTAATATTATTATTAAATTAATATATTTAAATTAAAAAAAAGTTAAAAAAAGAAAAAAGGAGATGAAATCTGATTCGAATCTATGTGCCTTTACTTGTAACATCCAAATATTTCATAAATTAAAATTTTATTTGGCTATAACTCTGGAACCAATGAAAATAAGTACCACTTATGATATAAAAAAAAAGCTTTCTATGAGGCTTATAACTGCAGTTAAGAAACAAAATCCAAATTTTTTGGATTTGGGCTTTTTTTGACACTTATGGTCCAGTCGATTGCAAACAAAAGAGGAGGTACACAACTAGAAGTTACAACAGTGCTAAATCCAAAATTTCAACATTCTATGGCTAATCATTTGTGAGTTGTCTAAGATGTGTGCAGACATCACACCAAAACTAGTCAAAATGGATTCAGGGATGGTCAAAATGGACATTTCTGTTGAAATCTGAAAACCGAAATTTTTCACTATTACAATACTTCCTTGTTCATGCAAGGAACTAAAAACATCATTTAATATAAATAGCTCAAAGAAGGTAATAAAACTGTAATCTACTAAAATATAAATAATTCAAAATAACATTTTTAAACATATTCACATCAATTGAGTGTGTTATGAAAATGAAATTTGTTTGAGAAACCACAAATACAGAATCCTTTTAAAAACTAAAAAAATATAAATATATTGTAAGGATGTTAAAAATAGTATAAATCTGCAAATATAAAAAAATAAAACAATAAGAAAAAGAAGAAATCAAATTTAATATACTTTGCTTTTCACTTTTCTTTTCTGAAGAGGTCAATTATTTTCTTTTGAATAGAATTTATTTCTTTTACAAAGTTAAATTGGCAAAAACTGTAATAATACTAAATCATCAATTAAGATTCTATTTTGATATACCAACCATCTTCTTATTTGCATTTCATCTACTTTCTTGTTTCTTATATAATTTCCCAGTAAAAACTAAGTCTTCTTAGTTTTAAAAAATAGTATTTTTAAAAAAAATAGTTTTATCATTTACTATTGATTTTTCATTAGTGGCATTAAGAATTGTTTTTACATCGTCATCTCTAGTTATCAGAATGAATTTTTATAAAATGTAGTTTAAAAGAGTGATAATTAATCAGTAATTTATACATGTGTTTAATCATTTTAATAAAATTAAGTATTCTGCTGCTACGTAATCTGTTGATTAGTAATGAAATCACAACATGTGTGTTGTTTTTATATAATATTTGATTGTATTTAAATATAAGTTGTAAATTTTTGTACAATTTAAACTAAATGTGTTAGAGGATCATTTAATAGTGCTAAGAGAAAGTGCTTGAAGAAAAATTATCACTGTACAACATGATTTTCTATGTTTCTGTAATTTTTCAAGTTCCTAAAGTATTTTTTCGTGCTGATTTCAGATCTGCAACTAGTTTTTTTTATCACATATAGCTTTTTTGAAAATCAAGCGAACTAATTTTTTATTTAAATTCCACAAAGAGAACTTTTATTTAGAGAGAGAGAAATTTTATTTTGATAAGAGTGATTACACTTATTACATCCAGCTGGCTATTAGGTGGGAAACAAGTTCATTGTTGACATGCTATAGAGCTGTAAGATTATATTTGTGCTGTCATATATTCTTTATGTAGTTTTCTTTAAAAATGAGCTCCTGCATGTGTCTGAATAATCCAAATGTGTTCTGTTATATTTGGTGGTAGTTACGCAATTGCTAAGCAAAGACAGGACATTAATAGTTTTGTGAGAAATGTCAATTATGTATACTTTGGTACAAGGCTTGGTGATGAAGACAAAAGCTGGGCACTGCACAAGGTATGTTGTATGTGTGTTGAGGGACTGAAAAATGTTGTAAAAAAATTCAATTCCTTTTGCAAAGTCAATGGTTTGGAGGGAGCCACAAAATTATGTTAATGATTGTTATTTTTGTATGGTTAACCTTCAAGGTCATAATGCAAAAATTAAGGATATACAATATGCGAACATTCCTTCAGCTTTACGACCAGTTATGCACAGTGAATCTCTCCCTATTTCAGTTCCACCTCCTGTTCTTGAAGACTATAATGCTGATGATTACAAGCCGGAAGAAGAATCTGAAGAAGAAGCCCTCCCAAAAGGTGGTGACTGCTTCCAGTACTAGGCAAAAAATTTCCGAAAGTATCTTACGAGAAACTTAAATAAGGAATCTTTATGGGGTCACATATCAGATATTTAATGAAAGCCAATTTGTTTCAAAGCAGAATGAATTCAATGGAAAAAAGGGCTGGGGTTTTGTTGGAAGAAGTTGAGACCAACCTTTTGGGCAACAACAAACATCCAAAGTACAAAACCATGGTTAAAACAATGTTGCAGAGTTTCACGATATTAGGATGTAACATGAATGTGAAGCTTCATTTTCTACATTCACATATTGACTTTTTCCCAGCAAACCTCGGTGAAGTCAGTGAAGAACAAGGAAAACGTTTCTACCAGGACATCAAGTACATGTAAAAGAGATACCAGGGAAGGTGAAATGCAAGCAAACACAGTGGCTGACTACTGTTTTATGCTAAAAATGATGGCACTGGTGAAGGAGGACAATCGAGGAAGAGAAGTTTCAACCCACCTCAGAAAGAACCTGAAGTGGTGAAATCAGTGAAGAGAGGAATTAAATTGTCATATTAGCATTTTTCAAGTGAGTATGTACCATTGTCTATTCTAATGTAGAGTGTTGTTTATACAGGATTACAAAATACGCAATATTAAAATCAAACTAATTAAATCTCTAAAAATATAATAATAATAATTTTCCTTGCTTAAAAAATGAGAATTTTGTTTAAAAACTTCAAAATTGACTTTGATAAAAACATTGCGGGATACAGAAAAAGTAAAATCGGATTTGAAATCATGTTAAAAATACTTTTAAGACCACCTTACAATTGAAAAACATTGTTCCAAAAGTTTTAAAATGTTGTATTGTGTTATTATTTATTCAATGTAAATGAAACTGATACTACTTTCAAAATAATCACCAGCTATATTTAGGTACTTGTCTCATCTTTCTGTAAGCTTTCTTATTCAACTAGTAAAGGCTCGTTCACCATAGTGAACAAGTCCACTGGATTTATATGTTTCTAAATGTTCCTAAAAATGTTATTTTTTCATGTTTCTGTTATTATAATAAGAAACATTTATTTAAGTGAATTTTTAACCAAAAATAATAATAATATGTTTTAATAAATAGATATTTATTTTAAATCTATTGTTTACTTGATTATTTATTTATTCTATATTGGCTTTTATTGAACTGAGTGTTATTCACATTGCAAGTTACTTAGTGATTAATAATAATGATGTTTAAAAATATTTACAACCAATTAATGTTCACAAATTAAATATTATAAATAAATATTAAGAAAATGATATCCAAAAAAAATAATAAATTTCAATTTAGTAACAATTTAAAATAATAATACTGAATTATGTGGTTATAAAATGTATAAACAATTCATTTTTAAATCAACTCAATAAAACTAACACTAATTATCTCAGCAGACATACAAAATTTAAACAGTTGTCTAACCAAATAATATAAAATCTAATAAGTAAAACCTAATAAGTATAAAATCTGATAAAAAAAAAATAGATTCAACTTAAAAGTTATCATCTGTTTAATATGTTTTGTAGACTGCATATAGCATTTGAAAAATGAGGTTTATCTTTGTTACTATTATATTCAAAACATTTTCACAAGAAAATCTGATAGAAAACTTGATGCAAAGTATCTCTTTACGCCATTTTTGTGCTTTCATTTTGTTATTTTTATCAAAAGTAAACAGCTTTGGTGTTATTTTTGCAGAGCTTTATTTTAAACAGGCGGTGTTTTTTACAGGCCTATCCTTATTTGAAATAAAAATACAAAGTAAAATTATCCATAAAAAATAGTACTTTTTCAAAACTTCTTTAAATCCAGAAATTTTGAAGTGTCCAATTAAAATTTAGTAAACTGTTCGTAACTGTTTCTAATTTGTTGTAGACTCTGCTTTGTTGACAACTAAAGTATTCTTTTCTATTCATTTAGAGCAATTTTTTTAAAATTTTATTTCTTTTTGTTAATCTTATTTGGCAAAAACTATACTTTAGAGATACATGTATGCGCATAAGTAGACTTTTTTTAATGAACTATCCAAATAAAATATAATAATTACATGTTTAATAAACTAAGAAATATATAAAAAAAACAGAGTTAAAAGATATTTTAATTATCAACCTACAATAATATTTCTTACAATACTATATATATCTTATGTAATAAATCAAATAAAATAACACCAGATAAAATTAATAAATAACATTTGCAATATTTATCACTAAGAAAATTATAGCGATTACTGTCATGATTTAAGATACTAATGGCACGCAAATTATGGATCAATAACATTGATGTTTTAAATCTGATAAATTTAATAAAACAAATTTCACACACAAATATTTTTTTCCAGTGTATAATTATGATATGGTATATTTTAAATATGATTTAATGAAAAAAAGAAAAAGTAGAACATGTTTTCCCCTTAATTTATAAAGTAATGAATTGACCAACAATGAAAAAGATTAGCCAAAGAAATATCACATTTTTAACACCCTAAATACAGAAAATCCACATTTTTTGATTTCTCAGAATAATTTCAGAAAAAGCAATGGTGATTCCAGTTATTACATATACATATTATGTTTACTACATTCAAAAACGTTTTGGTTTATTTCCCATACACAATTTCATACCCATACAGAAGTAGTTTCCTGAACTAAATTAAATAAAAATACATATTTAAGGCTAAACGAATTTATTCACATCAGCCCTCTATTTAGAACCCTTCTCTAGTTAAACACTTGTACACCATTAGAGCCTGTGAAATGCTCTGGAGAAATCACTTTGTGGGATCGCCTTCAACTGCTTGGTGCAAGCCCTTTGGATGGCCAGAATGTAATTGAAAAAGCAGCCTTTCATCTTCAATTTGAGTTTTGGGAACAGAAAATAGTCTGCTGGAGTCTAGTTGGATAGGATAAGATGGTGATTTGATCTGCAGTGTAATAACATGTTAAAATTATTGCCATGTGTACAGGGGCACTGTAATGCAACAGAGTCCGAACTGCCTGGATTCCAGTACTCGGGCCGCACCAGATATTTCATTACTTCCAAACAGAATTTAGAATTCATGGTTTGACCAGTTGGTACAAATTCATGATGAATCAGGCCCTTTGGGTCAAAGAATGCAATCAACATCGTTTTCACTCTTGATTTTTGCTGTGTCTAACTTTTGCCGGTCTTTGTGCTCCAGGACTCAACCAAGCAGTGGACTGATGCTTTGTTTACGGATCATAAATGAAGCACCAGCTTTCACCTCCAGTTACAATTGTTTGCAAAAAAATTCAGGTTGCTATCAGCAGCTTCAATGAACCAGTTTCTTGAGCGCAAGAAAAATACACCTGTTTTTGTTCTTCAGTGCAAGTGAATGCGACCGCCACACATCCCAGAAGCTGCTATAAACAAACTCCAAGAAAGCTTTGCACAGTCCAAAGAAATCAACTTGATGTGCGTATTCCAAAAACAAAAATGTTTGGCGTGTATTATGTAAATGATTGCATTTGAAGCCATGAAAATTAACCATGGTTCAATACATTACAGACGATGACAAAGTTGCTCAGCTGCAGTTCTGTATGGAAATGATGGATAGAATTGCAGATAAAGATACATTTTTAGACAATGTAATTTTTTAATGACAAGGTGAACACCCATAACTGTCAAATATTAGGTAGCAAAATCCCTTATGAAACTTTGCAGCACATTTGTAAGATCAATGATTTTTGTGTCCTAAGCAAACAAAGATTGTAAGACCCATTCTTCTTCCAGGAGGCAACTTAAATGGGGTTTCATTAAAGATCAGGTTTATGTACAACCTTTGCCTGTTGATCTCGTTGAGCTAAGACTTCGAATTAATGCTGCAGTTGCAGAAGTAATGCCCAACTTGCTGGCTACAGTCTTGAATGAAATCAACTTTAGGTGGGATGTATGTCATATTATACATGGAAGTCATATCAAATCAATGTGAATGTTGGACGACAAACTTGATGTGTTTTTTCTATGAAATGAGACATCAACCAAATCTGAAAGTTAGCTCAATAAATTTTTATGTGCTTTTTAAGTTGTGAAATCCTTTATGAATCATCCGGTAGTAATTTTTTTAAATATATGGAAAAACTGAAACTGTAAGAAGTTCATAAGTTTTAGCATATTTTAAGTATGCTAAATGTTTTGAATATTTTTTATCACTAAGATAATAATAGGAACTAAATTAACTTAATATTTAATTAAATAAGTGGAATAAAAATTAAATAATTTTTGAAGATAGTTAAATAACTTAAAAGATATATAATGAATGAAAAATATGTATAATAATATGTATTTTTTTTTTTTTTATAAATGTGTTCTTCAGAAATTTTTCAGCCTGATGAAGAGATGGTGCAAATATGACCAAATGACTATGATATTTATAAAGTATAATCGTTTAGATACTGTGAAGTTTCAGACATATGCGTTTACTTACTTGTTTATTGTGCCTAGTAATGGAAACATGTATTGAAATTTTCTGAAAAATGGATAAAATTGAAGTTTCAGTTGCTATAAAGTACTTTGATTTTAAAGGTTAACCTCAAACATACAATTGAGTTAAATTTAACTTTAAAGGATTTTTCCCTATTGTTTTTAACATTAAAAAAAAAAAAAAAAAAATGGGCTGCATATTTTAAACATTGTCTTACACCCATTCAAGTTGATGAATGCTCGAGACATCCAAAAACTGCTACGACTGATGAAATCATCTCAAATATCCATCCAAAATATCATATGAAGTGATCCCTGACTAAAGGTATACATGTTTACTGACATCCAAACATCTCAATAGATCATGTCCAGTACATTTACAGTATGCTTTATATATGAAAAACCTTCCTGCTTGATAGCACCATGTTTGCTAATAGTTGATCAAAAACACATTTGACTGAGTATTTCTTGAGTGTGTTAAGACTTATTTAAACATAATTCCAAGTTTCTTCAATTTTTTTAACAGCAGATGAAACATAGATTCATTATTATACTTCAGCAATCAAACAAACGGTGGGAGCAAGTGAAAGTGTACTAAAAAGGTGAAAACTGTTCCATTTGTAGAAGTCATGGTTACAGTTTCTGGTAATTCTCGTGGTGTGGTGCACATACGACTACCTAAAAAAGAGCAAGGATCATCACAGGAGTATTATGCTTCATATCTGGGCCAATTGAAGTGTGCTAATCAGCCTAAATGTTTTCATGTGGCCAGAAAGCGCTGTTTTAACATGATAATATGAGTGCACACATATCTAAGTTGTTATTGTAAAACTACATCATCTACACTTAAAAGTGCTTCAATGCATGCCATATTCATTGGATTTGGCTCCTGGTGATAACTTCCTCTTCCATAATCTTAAGAAATGGCTTGCGCTGGTCGAGGATTCACGTCATGTGATGAGGTCAAAGCTGAGACAATCATTTATTTTATAAAGTGGGGCAAGTCACATTATACTGAGAGTCTTAAAAATTAGAAAGCTGCTGCATCTAAATATATTGAATTGTAAGATAACTATATTGAAAAAAAAAATTTTTGTTTTTTTTGTCAAGCCGAGAACCTTCCAAATGGGCCTTGTAAATAACATATATAAATTTTCTTTTTCTAATAAGCTAAAATAATAATTTTTTTTTTAAAAAGGAAGAATTTCTAAATTTCCTAATTAATAATTATATTTCTGTTACAGATTTGGGGTATGCTACTACATGATACAGAATTTTAAGTATAGTAAATTGTGTTCAATTATTCTGTAGAAGTTTCCAGTATTTCTATGTCAGAAAGTTTTAAATATTTAATGTAAACAATAAAAACTATAAATATTAATTTTTTTTATAAAAATCAATTAAAATCTTTAATTAAACACTCCATAACATTTGTATCTACATAACATAAAATCTGTGATCAGTGAGGTGTATAAATAAAAGCACAATTAAAATGAAATGAGAATAATTAAAATGCACAAATTAGCTTACATCGTCACTATATAATGATTTTTTCCATCAGTTTTCTTGGTTTTATTTATTCTCACAGAAGGTTCTAAGTTGATGAAAGCTGTAGCATTTCATTTTGGCTGGCTTTTCTTCTTCATTACTTTTTATTAATTTTTTTCAGTAATATCTTCATTGAAAAATATAAAGGATAATGTTTTCTTCTTCAATCAAAGCGAGTCAAAGGGTTCTTTGTTTCTATCAAAAGTTTAAACAATTACAACTCCTGAACCAATGGACTGATTTTCTTAACTTAAGTTTGATTTTTCTTTTAAAGTCCAACCACAACTTGATAACAAAACGAGCCAGCCAATAGAGCTTTTCTGATCTGATCTATAAATTTGCAATGATGGGATAATTCATTTTTTTTTTTAAGTGTTGAATAAGTATCTATTTTATTTTTTTATATATTTTAATTTTTTCCAGACATTGTATTTATCAGTTAAAAAATAATTTTTTTTGGTGTGATATAAATGAGCGAGAACTGAAGGGGCAGTACTTTGCTACTGCCTAATGACTGAAACCGATCTGACATTTTTTCTGAATTTCAGCTTCATAAATACCACTTTTTTAAACCTGTATATACTGTGCACTAAGGTGAAAAGATAAAGATGCTACGATTTGCTGACGATATAGTAATTCTAGCAGAAAGTAAAAAAGATTTAGGA
>JAAAKQ030400335.1:0-25178 GCA_010016005.3 Zanna intricata
GCAGCCTCTCACCATCACAGCTGTTGGAACACTGATTCACAAAGAGTACTGTTAGCCACATCTAGCGGCAGCAGGTCTTATCAGCAATGGTTAGCACATGAAATTCAAATACCCCAAACTTTTGGGTAGCACCTTGTATAATGACACTTGTAATGGAACTTTACAAAAATGATAAAAGATGTAAACTCAAAAATTGTGTAAGCACATATGTACAAGTATGTTTGCAGAGCATTTTTTATTTTACTTTTATTAATGGTGCTGTAGGATTTTAGGTGAACCTAAGAAAAATACTGAGTGATTGAAAAAGGCTTCACTATTTTAAAAGCATATAAAAATTGATTGAGATAACTTAGATTTGATTGAGGTCTCAATTTCATAGAAAAACATATCAAATTTGCCAACATTCACTTTGGTTCGATATGGCTTCTATTTGTAAAATGACACATCGCACCTAAGTCAGTTTCATTCCAAATTGTAGCAAGCAATTTGGGCATTACCTTTGCAGCTCTAGTGTTAATTCTTAAATCCTTCATTGTTAAGTCTTACCTCAATAAGATCAGCAGTCAAAGTTGATACATAAACCCGATCTTTAATGAAACTTCACAAGAAAAAATCTAGTAGGGACAAATCTTGGGAGCAAGGTGGCCAATACAGTTGGTCCTTCATCACCAATCCACCAATCTGGGAATCTAATATCAAGAAAATCTTGTATTCTAGGCAGTAGTGAGGTGGTGCTCCATCTAGCTGATAGTAATGGTATCTTGGTCTTCATCATCTAACTGGAGAATTAAAAAAATTTGAAACATGTCCAGATAAATGAAACCATTTACAGTTGCCACCTGGAAGAAAAACAAGCTTAACAGTTTTTATTTTCTTAGAGCACACAAAGAACATTGACCTTAGGGCTATCATGAATATGCTGCAAAGTTTCATGAGGCTATTCACTACCCCATATTCAGCATTATGAGTGATGTGAAACATTAACTCATTACTAAAAATTACATTGTGTAAAAATGTATCATTGTCTACAATTTTATCTCATTTCCACACAAAACTGCAGCCGAGAAACTTTGTCGTCTTCTGTAATGTGTTGAACCATGGTTAGTTTTATATGGCTTCAAGTGCAATCTTTCTTTTTCTGTTTAGCTTTCAGAACCGCCATAAAGTATTACTTCTGAGGATGAATGAAGATGATATATATGATTTTAAATGGTATAGTCTTGTACTGTCTTAGGTCGACCATTCCTGAGATGTTTAGTTAATTGAGACCCAACCACCAAAGAATACCAGTATCCACAATCTGGTATTCAAATCCATATAAAAGTAACTGCCATTACTGGGATTTGAACCTTAGAACTTCCAATTGAAATTAGCTGATTGCGAAGATGAGTTCACTACTAGACCAACTCAGTGGATTTTCAAGTAAAATTGTTTACATAATATGTGCCAAACAGTCATTTGAAAAATGCCAATCTCACATGATGCACATAGAGTTGATTTCTTCAGACTATATGCAAAGCTTTCTCTGAGTTTTTTTCACAGCAGCTTCAGGGATGCTTGGGCGTCCTGGTGATTTTGTCTGTTTAATGGAATAATCTGTCTCAACGAAGTTTTGGTACCAAGAGTAAATTGCATGCTTACTTACTAGGAGGCTCCTTACCGCATTCTCTACAAAAATTACATTGAACTGCAGTTACTGACTGCAAATCATGAAACAAAACATATCAAGTATGTTCTGCACCAGTAAATGTATCCATTTTTAACAACCATTGGTGATAGCACTGATATACTACCTGAGTCAAAACTTGATGTGTTTTGCTAAGAAATGAGATCTCAACCTAATCTAGAGTTGTCTAAATGATTTTTTATATACTTTTAAAGCTGTGAATTCCTTTTTGAATCGCCCACTATAACGCTATACATGTGTATTTCATGATTAGAAACAGCAATAACGTTATTTTTTTATTTTTTTTTTTATTTTTTGTTTAGGTTATCAGATACAGCTGTCTCAGGATTCTGCTCTCCTTCCAAGCATTTCTTCAGTTATAAATCTGGCTGATCCTGCAGATAAAGATAAATTTGTTGTTTATGCAACCATTAAAGATGAACCAACAGAATTTGACCAATCCATCATAGAACCTAATCAGGTATAGTCAAGTAGAATAAAATAGCAACTTTTTTTAAAATAAATGCACTTGAGTCCATCATTTTACCCCTAGATCTGAAAGTTTTTGTTCCAATACGATAATAGCAGACGGTATTAAGATATTTATTAGACATTTTAAAAACCTTAAATTTTTATTTAAATGCTTTATAAATCTGATTCAGTGTCCCCACGTCTAACCTGATAACCCAAATGTAAATAGATAAAAATGGTACTTTGAACAAAATATCTCCTAGTAGAAGTTAAAACAGAAGTATCAAATTACTTAGAAAATAGCATAATATTGCATGTTTAAGAAAAAATCTTTTTGGACAATATATTCTTTCCCAATCTATTATCTGTCTAAAATTCTTACTGTTTTACATAATTTCATATTATTTTACTGAATATCAGTACAACAGTGAGGAACCATTAGATGCTTTCCAGAGTTGGCTAAAGAATTTAAACAAGCAATCAAAAAAGAAACCAGAGCAAGATAACATATTCATACAATATTTTAAATAGTGTTATTTTAGAAACAATGTTAAATAATGTTATTTTAAGCTTATAATATCAAACACTAAAGTCCTACTATCTATTTACATTAAAGTTTGGGCTTCCTAACAAACTTAAATTTAAACTAAACAAAATAATCAAATCCATGACTAAAATTGGCAAACCTAGTGTCTAATCTTACAGATTCTCTGCACTTATATCTAACCTGACTATAATCCAAGAGTATATGGTTACAAATAGATAAAAATGGTACCTTAACAAAATATTTCCTGGTAGTAGTAGTATAAAGTTTTAGATAGAAGTCGACAAAACGCTATTATTTACACAAGTGTCTAAGAAAGATTCAACTATAAAGAAAGTTAAAGCAATAACTTAGTGGATTTAATAGGAGTTACAAAACATTGTGTAAAATTGAACTCTTTCAGAGATTCCACCAGATAAAGATCTCTGGAAGTAGGCTGAGGTCGCTTGTAATAAGATTTTTTTCTTAATCGTGAAGAAAAGTAGCTTTAAAAACAAACAAGCCAAAAATAGCTCTCCCAAGGAAGAGTTTTAATACATTTTTTATACTTATATTTTTGATTTATCAGAATCCAGCAAAAGCATAAAAATGGATTGAATATAATTATGTTTTCTGATGAGTCATTATTGAGATTTAGCAAAAGACATCCTTAAACAGCAAATTAAAAAAATAGTATGAACCTCTTGTTAGAGGCATTCAAAAAACTAGCAAAAAAAGTAATAATATTCAGTTATAAAAATCTGTAATCAACTTCTTGAAATAAAAGTATTAAAATTTTTCATTCAACTTCAAATATAAGGTCAAATGCTAGCAAAAAATGATATCACACTGATTTTATTTTAATCTTCATTTTTATTCTAGATTGATATATTTTTTGGGGGGGAAGGAAGTCTCTTGTTAGTAAACTCTTTTGTTGAAGGAAATATGTCACAATTTCAGAAAGATAAAAATGAAAACGTAGGATGCAAGTTAGATTACCAATTAGAATGTCTATGTGTGAGACTGTGTGCAAGCGAGCGCGCATGTGTGTGTGCTGTTATGTTTAGTTGAAACTGAGGAACTTCTAGACTTTCAAATGATTCTTTTATAAATGTTTTATTGAACTTTGAGAATGGTTTGTTATAAATTTATTCAAGTTACTGGGTGAGGAGTAAAGATAAAAACAGAGAGAATATCACATTTTTTCATATACCACAATTTTTGTATATTTGCACTACAATACTTTGTTAAATGCAGAAGATTTGTAACAGAACTTGTAGTGAGTTTAATTTTGAAAAAATTAATGAAAATACTGCCAATAATAACTTTTAAAAATTGGATTTTTATTAAAACAAAAGTAATGGCCCGAAATAAAGTAATCTAGTGGTGTTAAGTCAGGTGATCATGGTGGCCTATTGATTGGTCCACCAGGTCCAATCCATTTTAAGAAATTAGCATTCAAATGGTGTCTAGCTATTAAAGAAAAATATGGTGTTGCACCATTGTGCTGGAAAATTATTTTCAATCTAGTTTGTAAATGTACTTCTATCAGAACCCATCAGGAGAATAAAAACATTATACCATAAAGACACGCTGAAGTCAATAGAAGAAAAATTCAATAAATCAGTCATGAGACTACTATAGAACTTTCGTCAGCTTCAAAATTTGAAGTATGAATCCAATCCTACTAATAAAGAGTGAAAACAGTAAACTGGCTCGTAACAATAAAGGCAACACGGAAATCCTTCCTAAAAATTTTATCAAACTCCTAAATAGCAAAGAATCAACAGAATTCCTAAACTTCAGTATCAACATCTCAATATTAACACCACCAGAAAACATCAGCTTTTCCAGAATAAAAGAAGTCTACTACCAAGCATTAGGTGAAATGAAGAATTACAAAACAGCAGGAGAAGATCATACTTTTGTTGAGATCTAGAAACCTGCAGGGATCAACAAAAATTGCCCTTCATCAACAGCTTGAAAACATTGATTCAAAGTTAACCTACTAGAATATTGGACAACATCCCTCATCCATATGCTACAAAAAAAAGGAGAAAAACACATCCTATCAATTAGAGGGGAATCTTACATTTAGACACAACATACAAAATTCTTTCAAGAATCATCCTCAACAGGATCGGTTCACAACTCAAGAAAGAACTAGGAGAATACCAAGAAGATTTCAGACCCTGGAGCTGTCCAGACCACATCATGAGTCTCAAGCTAATTATGGATTACAGCAGGAAAAGAAACAAAGATATCGTGTTTACATTTGTAGATTTCAAGAAAGCTTAGACCTGCATCCACAGAATGCCTACTAAAATTTCTAAGATATCTTAGACTACATACCAAATTAATAAACATGATAAAACTGATCCACATAAACTCTAAGTTGAAGGTTAAATTCAGAGACAAGCTCTCAGAACCATTTGAGATCAAAACAGGGCTACGCCAAGGTGATGGGCTTTCATCGCAATTGTACAATTGCACTCTCGTAATATTAATGAAGGAATGGCTCAAAAAACACCTTTCCAAGTAAAAACAGGCTAAAAATCAAAACCAACTGTCTTTATTTCACCAACAACTTGGCACTGCTAGCAAACAACATTAAAAGCTAAATCACAGATATTAAAATAAGAGCACCTCTTTGCACCTACCAAAACAGCACCCTCAGGCGCCCTGTTTGTTACCAGTTAATGATGATGATAGGTCTAGCCTCCCATGAGGTTCTTGCACATACCTTACCACACTAGCCTTACACACAATCCCCTCTGAAAGCCCATTATTGTTGAACAGAAATTTTTTATTTTATTTAACATAAATTTAATTCTATTATTTTTGTAATATTATTCATAGAATGATTTGAATCATTCAGGTCAACCCAGCTCACACAGTGATAGAAGCTCACAGTTTACAGTACGTTAATTCAATTCATTAAAGTTTGCACTCAACCAGCATATCACCACTACTACATATATACTTGTATATTTTTTTTATTATTTTTTTTTTTAATGAAATATATCTAAAAACTTGTTATACCAAGAAACATGGATAAAAATTTGGTTGCGATTGATCCAAGTATTTTTTTGTTTATCCCGAAGAAACAAAAACTCTCTTTCTCTTTATATAATAGTATAAATATTGAATTTACATTAGTAAATGATTGATAAGAAATGTTTTATCATCTTATAATTGCATTTCAGTCAAAACTAAAGCAAAGAAATTTACTTTCATTCACTAACTTTCAGTTTAAGTCTGTTTTAGTATGTGTATGGAATGTAAAAAAAAAGTAGCAAACAACAAAAATATAAATATAAAAAGCAATTATTGCCTCCCAAATGGTGTATAATATTTTTAAATTTAAATTCATTTTTTTTAACTCCTGAGTTGCATTTATACTATAAGTTTATATATTTATACATTTTTTTATCCCAAATGGGCATTTTTTTAAACTCGTGATATATTTTCTTTTGTATTAAATGGATATATATTTATTTTGAATTACACGGGCAATAATGAAAAATGTTTGAATGTTGAAAAAAAATGGAGAAAGATAAAGATTGAGAGATAGAGACAAAGAAAGATAGCTTTAACTGAGGAAGAGAATACCACCTCTACAGTATTATATACCATATATTTTAAGGTATATGTTCATGTGACTTTATTTTATAATCATATGCATGCCACTATTACATTTATGTATAATATACATTTTGTATATACACACACATTCATGTACTTTATGTTTATGATTTAAACAATAAATAAAAATTTTATATATGCATACACTTATTGTGTGTGTGTGTATGTATTTCATTCTATATATATATTATACACATGTATAAATTCTCTCTCCATGTCTTTCTCTCATATATATGCTTAGCATCTTGTGACGATTTTTTATTATGAGTCAGTTACTTTTTTCTCCATGCAAAAGTCTGTCACAAAAGTATCAAGCACAATGTGCCAAAAACAAAATAAGTAATATACTAAATTTACTGTGCTCTCTTTTGGTAAAATTTTGTCATCAGATGGTTCAGCTTGTGATAATTAAATCGTTATATAGTAGTTTCTTAAGTAAACATAATCTATAATATTTCCTCTAATGAAATAAACAATAAATAAGTTGTAGTTTGCATTCAGAAATTAATTCAAGTTTAACTCGAGATATAAGTGAGCTATAAGATACAAGGCATATTCATAAAATAAGAGTCGTTGACTTATATTTAAATATAAGTGGACCTGTACACAGTTTCATGCTTGCAGAGCTGTCTAATAGGCTATCTCCTATTTACAAAATCACTACTACAATGGCAAAACAACAACTGCTGTTGTTTTGATTGCATAATCATTTGCCAGCTCCATAATCAGATTGCAATGTTCATGACAATCCTTTCAATCCTCATGAAACAATTGTGACAATCATATTCAGCAATTGTGAAGTGCACGCTGTAATTCGATTTTTACGTGCACAAGGATTTGCTGAAATTCTTCAGGAGTTGTGCCTTTAGTTCAGGACCTACAGTAATGAATGAAGGAAAGGTTAGACAATGGTGTCGAACTTGAAAAATTGCCACACAAATATGCATAATGAAGAGTGGTATGGCAGACCAAGTGTTCAGACCAACAGTCATTGAATAGGTGAACTGAAAACTGCAATGTAATCAGCAATTGATGATTAGTGCTCTGTCTAATGGATTTTGGATACACCTCTATCAACATGATTGTCGCAGAAAAACTCGGACATCACAAATTGTGTGCAAACTGGGTATCGAAAATGCTCACCAACCAACACAAAGCAAAGAATGTGCAGTGAATGAGCATCTTTGGACCACTCTTGACAAGATGGAGATAAATTGTTTTCCCACAAATTATGGGTGATGTGATGTGGATATCCTATGCCAACGCATTCAATGTTCCCCAAAACTGAAAAAAATTTAAGCAATCTGTTTTCGAGTCAAAAACAGTTGGCTGCTGTTTTTTGTGACGAAAAGGGCTCATTTGGTTGATTTCATGAAACATGGATCAATAATTAAAGCTGACATGTACTGCAAAAACTCACCAAACTGAGACATGCAATCTAAAATCGATGACACAAAAAACTGTCATCCGGCATAATCCTCCTTCACAACAATCCACATCCTCACACCACTGCCTCAACCGAGAAGATGATTCAAGATTTTCATTGGGAACTTTTTGACCACCCTCCAAATAGTCCTGACCTAGCACTTAGCAAATATTTCCTGTTCTTGCATTTCAAAAAGTGGCTTAGTGAACAACGTTTTGAAAACGACAAGGAACTCAAGACTGCTGTTGTCAACTGGTTCAATTCCCAGGCAGCAAACTTTTTTACAGAGGGGTTAAAGAAACTGATGCAGCGTTACGAAAAGTGTTTTAATCTGAATGCTAATTATATGGGAAAAGTGAAGTAGATATGTAGTAAACTAAAACTGTGAGTAAAATCTTTTCAAATAAAAGCAATTAACATGTAAAGTAACTTGTAAAACCTTTTACAGGTTAATTTTATTAATGA
The DNA here is from genome assembly GCA_010016005.3 of Zanna intricata. Lineage (NCBI taxonomy): Eukaryota > Metazoa > Arthropoda > Insecta > Hemiptera > Fulgoridae > Zanna > Zanna intricata. The sequence goes on from JAAAKQ030400335.1 coordinate 8,197, forward strand.
CCAAACAGCCCTTACTCTATGAATATGCCCTGTAATTCAAAACTATCCGTCATTTCACTAAACAATCTTTCAATATCTGATTTTTCTTTAAAATTATTAGTATTTTGTTTTACAGTTCATTCTTTATCATCAGTATATTCATCTAAGTTCCATAGATATACAGTCTACAAGTTAGTTTGAATTAGGGGATTGAAAAATTAGCAGTATAACACTGCACACTGCAAGGGTTTTATTGTTTTAATCTATTTTTTTTTTTGCAGGAAGATCTAGATCTTGAACTTGGAGAAACTGCAAAGGTTGAAGATGAGTCGACTAACTGCAAAGCTGCACTAAGCCAACTAATTGCTCATCAAGCAAAGTTTCTAGAAAAATCGCGTGAAGTTAAGGTTTCTCGATTTTTACAGGCTGCAGCTCAGCTGTGTCATATGGACACTCCACTTGCAGAAAAAGTATGGTTGGATATGTTCCCTCGATTATGGAGCATATTAAGTGAACGACAACAGAGTGTAAGTTAATATTCAAGAGATAATTGAAATTTACGATTATCAATAAAATTATGATTAAAGGTTTATTTATTGTGCATAAAAGTATATTGTAATTGATTAGAAAATTATTTTGATTAAAAATATTAGCTGTTTGTCAAATATATTAAATATAATATATGAGGGTTATTTTTTTTCAAGATCCGATCGGTCGCGAAATAAAAACCCGCGCAAAAATCGGATGAACCTTTGCGCATATGTGCTGTGCAGCGTCTCTAGTATGGCCTTCAATCACACTGCATCACTTCGTTTAGTTCTGAACTCGCAATTAGCATGTAAACATGTCTACAATAGCATCTACCGCCAAGTGTGAAGTGCTTGCAGTAATTCGATTTCTTCAGTCTGAGGGGTGTAATGCAGCTGAAATTTATTGATGAATAAATAATGTGTACGGTGAAACTTCAATGAGTGACAGCAAAGTGCGACAATGGTGCAGGAACTTTAAAGCAGGACTTACAGATGTTCATGATGCAGGCAGTCAGGGAAGGAAGCGAGTGTCAACTGATGATCTCAATTTGAGAAAATCATTGGTTCACAATTTCTGTATTGAGTGATTCGTTTCCTGAAATTTCAATGTCAGCTCTCTACACCATTGTGAGTGAAAGACTTCAGTTCCGCAAACTGTGTGCAAGATGGGTTCCCAAGATCCTGTCCGACCATCACAAAACAATGAGAATGGATGCCTACCTAACGTTTCTCCAGCGCTACCACAATGAAGAAGAAAATTTTTTGATCTAAATTCTCACAGGGGACAAGACATGGGTCCATTTCAAAACTGAAGAAACAAAAGAACAATCCAAACAGTGGATGCATTCTCATTCTCCCAGTAAACCAAAGAAGTTCAAGCGGATCTTCTCCAACAGAAAGTGTATGGCTACTGTGTTCTGGGACCAGAATGGAGTTCTCTTGGTGGAATTCATGGAACATGGCACAACCATACTGCAGCCTCATACTGCGTAACTCTTCTACGTCTACGAAGGGCAATTCAGAGTAAGCGGAGAGGAATGTTGTCATCAGGCATTGTCTTTCTCCATGAAAATGCTCAGCCGCACACTGCAGCTGTAACAAAGAAGCACGTGTAGTGTTTTTTTTGGGAAGTGTTTGTTCATCCACCATACAGCCTGAACTTGGCTCCATCCATTTTTCACCTCTTTGCTCACATGAAATGCTGGTTAGGAGGACAACATTTTGGCACAGACATCGAGCTGCAGACCAGCGTAGATGATGAGGGTATTGGAAAGTTGGTACCACACAACAATAAATGTCTAAATCGGAGTGGCAATTATGTAGAGAAATAGTGTAACTATGTAAGTACTTGTTACAAATAAAAAAAATTTTATTTTCACTGTGGTTTTAATTTTGTGACCGATCGGATCTTGAAAAAAAAAATAACCCTCTTATTTAAGTTACTTTCATGCATCTGAAAATAATCTCAGTTACTGATATAACTCTCTACATTTAACTCCTACTCAATGAACTCCCTTCAGTTTGTTATCTTCACTTTTTACCAGAAGTATATCATATTTAAAATGAGAGGTGTACTCGTTTAAAGATATCCACACTTATCTGTACATTAACATACACAATATGACTTCAGGCATTTTGAAGTCATATTGGCGTCAGATACATATGATAGTTATCAGATATACAAAACAGCTGAAATAACAGTTTAAAAATTTGAGTAGCTACTCGTGAGATCTGTATGCTCTATTAGGACGTACTGAAAATATAAGCAACTTCATGTTAACTCAAGGCAGTCAGCTTTTTTTTTTATTCAGTTGGTTCTGGCATAAAAGTAACAATTAATACACAAATTTCAGAACTTAAAATGGAAAAAGATCTAAAAGTCAATCTAAGGTCATATTTTGTTTCTTATTTACATCAATAATTTAGAAATTATAATTTAATATGATTTATCACATTATCTCTGGTACATAACCTTGTATCATTATGATTCATAATCATTGATTCAAATAAAAGTTTTCATTGGCTACAAACTCTCTGATAACTGCACATTCAACTCATAAATATGATAGTAGAAATAGATTAATTTTAAATGAAGAAAAATTTTAATAAATTTTTAATAAAAAATATTAGTCGAAATTTCAGTCAGAAACATGCTCAATGGAAGTGTTAAATGGAAGTTATTATACATAAAAAAAGAAAAAATAGCTGTTATAGAATAAAATTGTTGCAGTAATCAATAATAACCACCTGCAGAATTAAGAGAGAAAAAAGAAAGAAAAAAGTGGAATGAACAGATGTGCAAGCAGGTAGTAGACTAAACATGAAAAAAATAAATGGTCAGAAAAATGGTGATATCTAAAGACAGATGTTGTTTTATTCAGGAAATTTCATTTCATTTTGTAATTTCACTTTCAAAGAAAGATGTAAGATTTATAAGGATATTAGTCTATTATATGTCATTTATAGTCTGGCAAAATTCATTGCTAAGCAAAATTGAAACAGGCAGTACTAATGAAAAGTACTACTTGTGTAATGGTTTCTTGCAATAAAGAAATAAAGATATTTGTTAAATTTTAAGCTACGTTAATCATAAAAAAGTGAATAGTTAATCTGTGTATTATATTAATGCTTCTTGTTGGATTGCAACATTAATTTCTCATCTACATTGTAAAGTGTTTATTTATACTGATACTTTTGTAGCATTAAGTAGCAAATAGATTGTTGTAACCATAATTTAAATTTATTTGGATGACCTTGTTAGTGTCGGTTACTATTCTACTATAAAGGGTCTTATAATTTTCAGCTAAAAATGATCTAAAAATAACAATTTCCTTGTAATTTTGAAATCAGTACTAATAAATACTATTAAAGAGTTTAGATAACTATATATTTTAAGTAATCTGAATATTCTTGTTATACAACATGAGCATGGTAGAAGCATGAAAACATTTCAGTATTTTCAAATTATTTAAATATGTTTAAACTAATTAATTCCATTGTCTGAAGCCTTTTTTAAAGTTGTGTTTTGTATTATAAATATGTAAGTAATCAACAATTTTTTTCTTTTTACTATTGGAATGAAATATACTTAAACATTTTAATAATATTTATTAATTATAAGAATTAAATTAGTCATTTATTTTTTTATTGGTATATTTAAAACAAATTATTTAAAATAATTTAACAAAAATAAAATTCATTATATTTTTGTTAAATTCTTAACATACTGCGTTTTATTATTCCAGATCAGTAAATAGTTGAATAAAAGGTTTGTAAAATGAACCTATTTCAATGATAAGATAATTTACATATTAACATAAGTGATTAATATAGTTTTATATAATTCATTAATTTAATTTATTAAATCTCTGTTATTCACAATAATTATAATTCTATTTTTTAGGTTTTGACTGGTGAGATCATCCCATTTTTGGCTAGTGGTAGTCATGTTGTCCAGAAGGACATTCATCCTAGTGCTGTATCTACATTTTTTGAAGCTTTGTCTCACTGTAATCCTCCTCTTCCAGTCAAATCGTTAGTAATTCAGTTATGAATTTAGTCTAAAGGAAAATGAATAATTAGTTTTTCCATTTACCTATTGAAAAGTAGGTTCAGTTTAAATGAAGAACATTAGTTCTTTTTACGTAGTGAGTGAAGATACTCTTTAGAAAACTAACTTTTTTGTAATATTTCATTTACTATGATATTAAATTTTTTTTCTGTTATTAAAATTTATAATTTGTTGCAATATTATATCATGTATATAATTTTTTTTATCACATCCGATATTGTTATATCTACCTAGCTTGTTTCCCTTTTTTTGAAATTGTAAACTTTTTTGTAGTATTATAAAAATTTAGTAATCAAACCAGGAAACATCAATTAATTATTACACTCAGCATTTTATGTTATTTTATTTATCATAAAAGAAAATTTTAATAGCTCTTATTTAACTGTTCTTTTCTTTTACATATGTAGGTTCATAAATTACTTCTATTTTCTCAAATTCCTCTACACTGCATTTTAGATTATTATTACATGTATTACTTTTTATAATATTAATAATATTATAAAATATTATATTATGTTTAATCATATACCTGTTTGTCGTATAAATTTATATTTACAGCGCCAGTTTTTCCCCAACATTTATTACTGTTCAATTAAGTGTTACTGAAGTCCATTGGATCTACTGTGTAATAACTGTTCTTCTTTTTTTGCCAAGACTAAATGTGAATTAACTTTTCAAGTTCATTTTTTCTTTGTTTGAAACCTTTTTTAAAACTCTGTATTTATAAGTAACCTATAAGCAGACATTGTCTTCAAATTGTTTTTTTGAGACGCTACACTGATGAAGAAGTTGCTCTCAATTTTCATAGCAGTGCTAGAATTCCCAGCCTCAACAGATCCATCATGGATAAATCACTGTGCAACAGTTAAGAGATCTTTTGCAGTTTCTTCATTAGTACTGTTGTTTGTAATGGTGCGCTCATGTGGAAATGATTAGAAAATCCATTTAGTATGTATACAGTGAAATATGTACATTGTTCAAAGTGTGTTGAATTTAACGGCTTTTAAGAGTTTTTATAACATTTCCATTTGCAAATTTTTAAATTTTATGACTTCTTCAAGACAAACTCTACTGATACTAGTGTCAAATGCAACAAAGATGAAAAAAAAATTGCCCAATGTACTGAAAATAAATTTATACTGATATGAGGAAACCCTTTATGAAATCTTTCATTATAATGTCATTGTACTTAATTGCAATCATTTGTTGTTCATCTGTTTAGTTTAGCAGATAAATTTGTCATAATGAATGGTGTAAGATGTTATTATATATATTATGAAAATTAATTTACTTAAAAAATACTTTGTACCCATTTATTCTCCTTAAAAGAATAATTGCATTACCCCTCTCTTCCTTTTGAAAATTATTTTTTTTTGCTGTTTGTTTCAATGTATATTAAAATATGTATTGGCAAATTATTTTACAGAACTGTAATGAAATATTTAGGCAAAGCTCATAATTTATGGCACCAGGTGACTTTAAGATTAGAACAAATGGTGGCTGAAAATGCTAGTCAAACAGCAGCCAGTAAAAATAAATGTGAACAATCTGTTGCTGACTGTTATGATTTCGAACTAGAACCAGTACCTCAACAGGTAGATATTTTAGGTTTTATTTTGTAAGTATGTACTTGTATTTAGTATAGTAGTTAAGTTATCAGATCAGTGATGGTTAATTTGTGAATAACGGTACTGGTTTTGTATATTCATTGATATTGCAGTGTCTTGAATTTGAACTGATTTATAAAATTTGTAAATATGTTGAAGTCTTTGAATATTTAATATTTATTGAATAAGTTTTATGCAGAAATTACCAAATGAAACTTGGTGACAATCACCTCAGTATTATATTCAGATCAGTGATTGTCAAAGAGTCATACATATATATCTAATAATAAACTGGATTTCAGTGCTTGTTCTGTGCAGTTATAGAATGGGAAATAAAGTATAAAAAATAAAACATCCTTTTCTTGCTTCTTTCTTAAATTGAAGATGCATCTCTTAATTGATCAAGTATTGATTTGCATAACAAAAACGAAATATTTCATAGAACATGTGCATCATCAATGTGTTTACTTTGTGATCTAGATTCTTCAAATTCATAAAGATAAAAACAAGCTTTAGATTTGACTTGAACTATCTGAGTATGCAAGTTCTCATATTAAATTCTTAGAATTTATAAACCTTGAATTTATAAATTCAAGGTGGTTAGCATTTTTACGATCATAGTTAGATTTTTGAAGTATTTATGAATTCAAGGAGTGTAACATTTTTATGATCATAGTGTTTCTACACAAGATTAACAAATCAAAATGTGAACTCTTCACAAACTAAATCTATATATATATATATATATATATATATCTGACATGGTTTACTATAAAATAACACTACCTGCTATTCCAGACTAACTGTCCAGTTACAAAAGTCCTTGCTCAATGGCCACTTGCAAGTAATTCCCTGTAAAAGCATTTAAACTTCTATATTGATTATTGATTTTAAAATATGTTCAAAGATTGCATTAGTTTTGTAGTATAAATTGGTTTGTAATTCATTTACAAAAGTTAACTTTTAGTTATAGATTTTGAAGCCTTTCTTGCTTAAGACTTAGTTATACATTGAGCCTATGCAGCATTATTTTAAAATTTTCCTTTTCTAGTTTTGATGTATTGCTGTTCTTTCACACAGGTAAAGAAAAATAAATTTGTAATTTTTTTACATTATTTGTTAAATAATGCAGTATTTAAAGCAATATGAGATGTATTTTTAAAATAGCTTTAAAAGTGATAAAGGTTATTGCATTCTGCAATTTTTCAATTTATGGTTTACAGTTAAAATTTTCTCTTACTTAATAGTTAATGAATATTTTATAAATGGAAAACTGCATCAAAAACATTTTTCTCTCTTATTCACAAGCTGTTTAATTTTTTCTGTATTGTTTTTAAATTAGTTATCATAGGATAAATATAGCATGGTAGGATAAATATGAAATATAACAAATTTGTACATTTTGTTCTATTATTTAAACATAATAACTGATATTAAAATTCACAATTCGAGATCTAAGGGTTAAAGGACGACTCTCATTCAGTAAGTTCTATTCATTTATTATGGAATTATTTAACTCAGAAATAGTTTTGATCTAAATAAAAATTAATGTAATCCCTGAATTTTTTCTAATTTCCTAACAATTGTGTAATGTGGTGCATTTCATTAGAAGTCTAAGGTTATTTATTCATTAACAATTTTTTTTTTATGAATTCTAGACATTAATTGATCACCTTGCTGAGATGTATAAAGAATTACATGAAGAAGATATGTGGTGTGCATTGTGGCAAAAGCAAGCTAAATACAGGGAAACTAGCATTGCACTTTCTTATGAACAACAGGGATTCTTTGAAAAAGCATTAGAAACCTATGATTTAGTAATTACGAAAGCTCGACAAGAGTTTTTGAACTCATCAGCCCCAATTAATATTATGAGTGAGGAAAAACTGTGGGAGCAACAGTGGATAAGGTAAATTTCAATATAACAGTAGTTTAAATTCTCTGATTAAACTTATATGAATTTATGGAAATAGCAGTATTTTTAGATCAATATTATACAATAGTTATTGATAAAATGAGTTCCATGTGTATCTTAATAGTTATCACTATCTGCATGCTTAGTATCTTTATTCATAGGCAAGCTGCAGGTCTCATTTTATTATGTTTACGTCATTACTGACCATTGTTACTTTAATAAAAAAGAGGAAAAGGACCTTACTACATAGATAGAACCAGTAGGAAATCAGGGATTCAAATAAGTGTAGAAAAAAGTAAAATATTCATAGAAAAAGGAATTATCAAAATGTAAGAGGAAATCCATAAATACAATAAAAAAGCACTAGAAATTATTAAATATTAAGGTTGTGAAATATCTGAAAATGAGGAAATCAAAGAAAAATTAAGAAGAATGCAGATGGCAACAAGATTTTACCTTAACGTTAGAAGTTAATATGGAACAAAATGTAACCAACAATTTTGTTTTGGAACAAAATTACTAACAAAATGTAAATGATTTTCATGAATTATATTTATTAAGAGACCATATTGTTTGGAGTCTTGGATCACTACAAGAACAGAATTTGGAATACAGACCAGCTAACAGGATAACTAGAAACACTAGAAATATCAAGTATGCCATGGTAAGAAAGTGTAACGCAGCAGGAATAATTTGTTCAGACTAAGATGATTTGGGCACAAATAATATCAAGAGAAAGCCACAAGATAAATTTTAGTCTAAATGTAACTTAGGCAAACCTTGAGAAAGATAAAGTTAGATTATGTGGTGTAAAGGAGGACCTGAAAAGAGAAAAGAGATTTAGAAGATTTTTGAGGACAAATGATAGTAATGATAGATCAAAAAATGTTTTGGCAAAAGGAAGATTGAAACCTTGTCTCCATTTATAATTAAAAAAATAGACAGATTTTTGTATCCTCTTGAAACTAATGTTGCCTTCCTTGTACAATTTAAAGATAAAAACAAAAGAAAATTAAAATAATTGGCAAAAGTTGGAACAACTAACATTGCTTCAGTTTTTTATGAAACACAATGATGATTGGAAATAAAATTCACTCAGCAGTTTTCAATGAAACTTTATCCATACATACTGTTAAAACAAAAAAAAAATTTACTTGCTGTAGCATTCCAAACTAAGGAAATGTTTTAACATCTTGCATCTTGGGTGGGTTTTGATGCGAGACAGCATATTTGATAATTTTCTTTCCAGCTACTGACTACCTAAGTTGTTAGACTTAAGTTTGTGAATTCCTAAAATTATGTTGGTTATTTAAATTTACTGAAATAAAATTTTTAATTAATTTATTACCCTGAAATCCAAGCTTCAGTACTGTTAATTAATAGGGAAGAGTTTTACGCAACTGACATTAGTGATATATAGAACTGTTAGGTGGTAGATCACTCTTTTAAAAATTATAAAGTTTCTGAAATTTCTACTCCATTATATATGAAATGGAACCATGTATTCTGAAATTTCAAATTACAATATGTTTAAAAGATAGTTTTCCTTAATGTCATATATTTTATATTAAATTTAATTTAATTTAAATTTATCGTTTGTGATATTTCAGATGTGTAAAAGAATTAAATCAGTGGGGTGACTTACTTGAATTTGCAAAAACAAAAGGTGTAACAAATTCTTTTCTTATTTTGGAAAGTGCATGGCGAGTTCCTGACTGGAATCTGATGAAAGAAGCTTTGGCTAAAGTCGACGTAAGCTATCCTAACGAAATGGCTTGGAAAGTAAGTAAATTACTACTTTGTAGTAGTATTGGACCTTTTGGATTAAAATATTGATATATTTTTTTAATGAATATTTGTTAGGTGGACTATACTAATTTTAAATTTGTAAGGTGGAATTTATACTTTGTAGTATAGTATATACTAAGAAATTAGGTGATCAACTTTCAGCCTTAGTAAGAATGAAAAGTGAAGCGGTTTCCCGTTTCCCTTTTCACTTAGTTGAATCTACTGTTCCATATCATCTTGTCAATCTTAAATTAGTAGAGGTAATATTCAGCCTTACTAGCATCACCTACATTCTGTTCATCCTAGGAACTGTTCATATAATAAGCATTATTTCTCCAAGAGAAAATGACTCTGACCGCTATCAGTTATGCCTCAGATGCTTTACAAAGTCACTGCTAATTTAATCTTTCTGTAGAAAACAATGCAAGATATAATATTGTTTCTACTCAGTAAATTCCATGTTTAGTATAGTGACAGTTATAGAAAACCAATTTTAATACCATTAAACTGGATATCATGTTACAGATTCTGTCACTTCATTTACTGGAGATCAATTACCTGTACAAATTATCAATCTAAGTAGCTGATAGTTTGAAATTTATAACAGTTCATTTGCTGAGTTTAAAAGTTAGATAAATTGTTAATTTGACATATTTGGCTTCTAGTTCAAATTATGTAAGCTTTAACTATAACATTTTTGGATGGATTCCCATAAAATTACAAATTTTACTTTGTAAAATATACTATATCTTTTTTTTTTGACATTGATGAAGGAATGCCATATCACACGCCACTAAGGGGTCTTCGCAGGGTTGTGTAGGGCTTGGACCCAGGCCGCTACCCATCCAGGGCTAGCTAACAGGCTCCGCCAAGATGTTCTTAGACGTATATGACCTTTTTTTTGTTTGTTTAACCTCTGGAACCACAATTAAGTATTGCATCAGAGGATGAAGATGAATAAATTGTAGCGTGTGTGAAAAATGCCATGCCTGACCGGGATTTGAACCCAGGACCTCCGGATGAAAGACTGAGACGCTACCACTTGGCCACAGAGGCCGGCAGATGTATATGACCTGCCCCATACCAACTAAACCTTCCTCACCGCTCTTCTGTGCCCCGAGACCGGACCCGCAATTAAGCATAACGCAGTCTCAGGGGGATTGTCCAACAACTTCGGAAACTTGCTATCTTCTCACCCGTCAAATCTGAAACAAAAGAAAGAGAACACATATACAAAACATTCATACCTGTGTTCATGGATGTGTAAGTGTACATGACGTGTGTGTTCACGTCCCGGGAATAGGAGTCCCTGTAAATCATCACCAAAGCCCACCCCCAGCTATGGCGAACGATGGCTTTGCAGAAGGCTGTCTGTTCCCCTGACTCTTTCAAGTTTGGGTGTACAACCCACCCACACCAGTCATAGTGAGAAAGAAGTCCCTGTGCATCATCATTACACCCCATCTCCTGGAGACAAAATGCAGCTCCGCAGAGAGCTGTCCCCCCCCCACTTGTAAAATATACTATATTATAAAAAATCACTTTTTGAATGTAGTGTATGAATTGTTAAATATGATGCCATATTTGAAAGAAATGAATTGTGTTCACTATTTTCTGTATTTAATTTAGTTAATAGGTTTTCAGTTGTTTTTTTTTTTATAATTTTTTTATATTATAGAGTTTTTTTCATGATTTGAAGGTTAACCTTTATCGAGGATTCTTAACAATTTGTCATCCTGATGATCAACAGAGACATAATTTAACAGATGTTGAACGTTTTGTTAAAATGGCTAGTGGTCTGTGTATGAGAGAATGGCGACGATTGCCTCATATTGTGTCTCATATCCATTTACCTCTATTGCAAGCAGCACAACAGGTTAGTGTTAATTTACCAATAATATAACTTTAAGATATATAGATAGATATTGTGTTGGTTTTTTTCATTATCAAAAAAATATATATTCCTACTATTTTTGCCTAAACTGATTAGTTTACAATCGATTAGTTTTACAAATGATTGTTTGTAAAATATCAAATTTTTAATAGGTGGAAATTACCCTTTTTTTCATATAATTTTATTGTGAAACCTACTTTTTTATAAATTAATATAGTGACTGTATAGTTACAGAAGATTCAAAATGTAATCTTTAAGGTAATCTTTAAATCAATGGGCAAACAGAGTATATTTTGTTCCTTTGCATCTTTTTATTTTTTTTCCTACTATTTTTTCCTTTGTATTTATTTAAAAAAATTTTAAATTGGAAAAAATAAGGTAGAATGTTTTCTTTTTATTCTGTACTTGCAGAGTGGTTGAATATAATTTATTAAATTCAAAACTATAAATTTATTTACATTAAACTTTTTATTGTTATTTCCTGAGTACACAAAAATTTAGTTCTTTTTTTTTCAGCCACTCTACAACTTATTACAGAATTATTATGTTTTTTAATTCTTGACTGAAAAATATTTTTTATAAAAATTTTAAATGTTTTTTATATTTTAATCAGTATATTTTTTTTAAATGTGTAAATGTAAATAAGAAGAATTTTTTTTTTTTTAAATACATCATTGAAGATGCGCCCAAAAACATTTTGATGTCGATAGAAAAGTAAAGGTAGAAATGTTTCTTTTATTCTGTACTTTTGAAGAGTGGCTGAAAAAAATACAATATATACGTACACATGTTGTTAATATAAATTATATACAATTTGCATATAATTTATATTAATTTATTATTTTAAATAAATTAGGTGGGAAACTAACCGAGTAGGTGGGACAGTGCTACTTTAAACTTCATGATGATGGTAGACCGCATACTAAAGCAGCACCATATATAGAATGTACCTTACACATGGTATAATTTGTTATATTACTGTACACTATACAGACAGTAATGGAACAAACATTATACCATGTGCGTGGTTTATCTTTGTACTTTTAATATTAAATGAATTGAATTATAACTGAGGATGCGGGATTCTGCAAAAGCACTTTCATGATTAAATTTATTTACAATAAGTCTTATCGTAATATTCTGTATTGGGTGTATGTTAATAGATTTGAAAATATAATTTAACAATACTGCGGAATAATATGAATCTTAAAAAGATTATTTTCACTAATGTACATATATTTTCTTAATATTTATTCTATGTAAAAATCCCATGAAATTGCAGTTTTATAATTCTTTATAATAGTGCTTTGTAATGTTGTATAAAGTAAATTGACATATGTCCATATGTTCATAAAATTTTCATTTTACTGGGAGTAATTATTTGAAACCAGTTTTAAGTGCTTTAGGTTTCTGTGAGAGATGACCATAAAAAAAAACTAGTTTGGCCTGTTATTGTTCAGTTAAATACTTTGTCTCAGTAGGGGGCAAAGATTTTGTCTAGGAAGGTTACGTATTTATTAGTCATTTACTTACTGTTAATGTTTATATAAATGGATGTTACTTCCAAGAAAAGATAAAGGTTATTATTTTTAACGAGCAGCTTCAGTGCAAGAAACATTGAAGCTACAGTTGATGATGGAAAATCTAGTGTGATAAGAAATCTAGTGTGATGGAAATCAGTGTGATAAGTTAACACAGTGATTTAAGAACATTTCCTTCAAAATGAAAGAGTAAGTCTGGATAAAAACAAGTCTGAATAAATTCTACTGTAGAATTCTAAAATTCATTCTCAGAAGTAAGGAAGGACCTCTAGCATGATTATTGGTTACTGGTTTAGTATTGATTCATCAGCAGTAGTGCATAGGCTTATTGAAAAAAATAGTTACTAACACCCGCAATAAAGAAAAAACATTTGGCTTGAGGCAGGATTACAAATCTTGGAGTTGCAACAGGAAGAAGTTTGGTAATGAATCATATTTCTTAGTCCAATAGAATAGTTGTTGTTAGATGAAGCAGTGATAAACTAGATCTATTAAACTGATCAACCAAAGTGCAATTAATTGAAAACAAATTTAGTTAATTTTGGTATTGTGATGAAAGGGTAAAAATTATGTTCTGTAATTTCATGTAGTCATTGCTAAAATGAGTAAAAAATATTATTAAAGCTGATGTTATTAAAGATATTATTAAAAGATATAAGTATGTAAATTTTAATTTACATACTTTATAAATGAGATCAATAAACTAACATAAATGTAAGTAAAATTATTTCAATAAAAACAGATAGATTTTTTTTTAATTTTCAGTAATCGTAGTATTATTGTAGATTAAGATCTGTAGCTAGTAAACCTTCTTTATTGATCAGTCACTGCTGTCTTGAACATTTTGTAAGTTAATTGTCATCATTAGAACAAGTATCTTCATACACTCTTAATTATATAATAATATTTATATAGACATTTTTATAGATTCATAAATATTTATATTTATATATTCTTAATACAGTAATTGACAAAAATATAAATATATATATATATTTATAAATTCATTATAAATAAACATAAGTTTGGTAAAGAGAGAAATGGAGTGTATGAAAAATACACAATCAAACATGTTAGGTGCAGAATACCCCAGACTATAAAGGGATTTTGTTACAGACTTTTTTGTAAATTTTAAATGAGATAGACTGTAATTGAGATAACTATTGAAAAAATGCCAGTAGCATCGATCATTGGTAAATTTCACTTAATTAACCTAAAAAAATGAACTTGTTTAAACTTATTTCAATAAAAAAATATTGTATACATTTTATTTCTACCATTTATTTTTAAGGAAAATTGTCAATACTCTGAATTACCAATAGGCAAAATTTCTTCTTACAAGTTAAAGAGATAGTGCAAATTATTTGGATATTACACAGAGAGATAGTTCAAATTATTTTAATAATTATTTGGATATTACACAAAGTTATTGCCCTGAGTTCTCTACAGAATGCATCATCTCACCTTCACTGTTATGTTATTCTCTTCTTTTTTTTTGTGCCATTTGCATTTTCTTGTACCTCATCTACATCTCTTGTGATGATTGTCAAAGAACTGCACAATATGGCAGTTTTAAGTCAATCATGGTCTTACGAACTTTTAGTTTTTGTGTAATTTTTGTTTTGTGAAAATTATGCGTTTTTTGTTTAACCTCCAGAACCACCATTAGGTTATACGTTCAGAGTTTAGATGAATTAGTTGTAGCGTGTGTGAAAATGCCATGCCTCACCGAGATTCAAACACAGAACCTCCAGATGAAAGGCCAAGACACTACCACTCGCGCCACGGAGGCCAGAAATTTTTCATTAATATTGAACAATAGACAAAATACTTGGTTGATATTATACTTAATAATATGATTTAATACACCTCTAACATTTCTCATTTTTCTTAATTAGAATACATGTAGGAATTTTTCTTTTACTTTGAGGTAAAGTGAATAAGTTGTCACTGAGGTAATTGTTATAAAATGTTAACAGCAATGAGGTGTAAATTTTTTTGTACAATATCTTCCAAAAGAATGTCCTTGAAACTTGTTCCCTTCCAAGGTATGACTTCACATTTAACCAATATTTTAACATTGGTAGTGACATCACAAACAATATTTAAGCCTGTACTTTGTTATTTTTTGTGGCATATACATTTTGAAGTAGCATCTTTCCTTGACAGTTAATAATTGTTCAGTTATAATGTATGCAACAGATCCATTATTTTTCCTACAGTGAGTAATAAACAGACACCAAATGAAGAAAAATATTCCTTATTCCTTTCTCACTTAACAAATACTTTTCTCATCTTATTGCAGTTATTAAAAATTCAAATTTATTTTTGCTAAATTTTCCTTAATAAATTGTTCCCCTGGAATGTGATTAAAGGTCTCTAGGTGATAAGCCTTAATTTTTACAGAATTACTTTCAATTTTATTTAAGTGATAATTTTTGTTTTGTTTAAAGTGATTGCTTATTATGTAAATTATTACTGCTGAATTTACCATATCATCACTTTAAAGAAGGTATAAAACCATTACACCTTTAGGAGGTGCAGAAATGTGCTTCTCATCACAATTGTATTGTTAACACCAGACTTTTCTTGTTATATCTACTACTTTTCTAATAATGATATGATTTGACTGTCTGGATGCTGTTGGTGGATGATTTTCTGGGTGGACAATAGCTGTTGGGGCTATTGAAGTTAAAAGTTGACCAAATAAATGAAAATATGGTTGACAACTTTTATTTAAGTAGACTTGTCTGCTAAAGGTTTCCTAGATGTATAACTTGTTGATTAGAACCACAGTATTGTGCTGCAGAAACTACTTTCATTCCTTTTTTTAATGGCAAACAGATCCATTATAGTGAAATATTTTTAATAGCTCATTTCAAAATATTTTCAGTTGTCTATTCAACCATCTTCAGTGACTGGTTCTGCTGTTCTCACTCTGGCATTGGCTGATGTTATTGTTTTTAAATAAATCTTCTCATCAACTTTTATGAACAAAACGTAACAAAAGGTTCTTTCATTTAATTCATATCTTTCACGTTTCAGATGTGCAGTATTTCTACCTAAGCTAATCACTTAAAAAGGTCTTTTAGAGATTAGCATCTGTTATTTCTTAATAGACAGTCATTTAATTCTACTTATCACTTTTAATACTGCAATCATGATTGTCACAGTACAAATCTTCTTTCACCAAAAAATTGTATAAATCTGGTTATGGTGTAGTTTTTGTTTTGAAAAGTTTAATATAAGTTTTAAAAATAACATTTTCTGATATACAAAATAGGTAATAAAAGATAAAGTGAACTGAAAAATAATTATGAATTTTAGAACAAATAAAAATACAAAATAAACTACATCAATGATATTTTTAATGTAATGAACTGAATTTATAAAAATGTTCCATAAATTAAACAAAAAAAGATTAATTAAATTTAAATTGTACTTCAAAACAAAAATCCCATGGTTACTAAAAACTTGCAGAGGATAGGTAAATTATGTTTTGTGGATGTTAAACTTCATAAAATTCAACACAGGACTTTATAAACAGAGCACCAGACATTCAAGCATGTCAGATAAATCCGGTATGAATTCAAATAATTAAGCAGCAAATATTGTACATCTGAAATTGGTACATCAGCATGATACTTCATTAATTTCACTATTATCAAAATGATTGATATTAAGAAAGAAATCCTTCTTTTTATTTTTTTCTGGCTCATCCTTCATTTTACACTAATTATACAATGCAGCTCTCAGAAGGATTCGGACAGGAGTAATGTAAAGGTGAATTTTCTATTAACTATTAAGCCATAGCTTCTGTTAAAAGCTGTTTTTACAGAATCTTATTTATTTCTGTGGCTAATTTTTTAATATAATGTTAGAATTTCTCTATTAGTCTCAGTTTATTTCTAATTTCCCATCTTACTTTTAAGCAAGTCTCTCTTTTGTGCATCTGTCTTCAGACAGGTATCAGCTGGACTTCCTCCATTTCACTCGGTCCTCAGCTTCCTCTTTCATTTGTTGGTATGCCCTTCCTTCTTTTATGTCGGTCAGCATCCCAATTCTTCTTCTTCCTCTGCCCCTTCCCTTCTATAATCCGCCTTAGGAGGCAATCTCTCCTGAGATTGTGACCAATCCAGGCTTTCTTCCTCTTCTTT
>JAAAKQ030400446.1:0-14584 GCA_010016005.3 Zanna intricata
CATGCCTGACCGGGACTCGAACCCGGGACCTCCGGATGAAAGACCGAGACGCTACCACTCGGCCACGGAGGCCGGCCATAAACATTGTAAGATATACAAACAAGTAAAGATAATAATGAAAGATTTTTACCAATCAGGTAGAAGAGAGATGATTCAGAGGATGGTATAACCACAGGAAAGTAGAAAGGTGAAATTGAAGGGGCTATAAAGAAGAAAGCAATAATTAAGATGAATTATGCAAGAATTGGATAGAGTCAAACTCTAATCATTCTGTAATTTTAAGCTCACATTGATTTTGTGAGTGATTCTTAGATGCTGCAAGAGAAATAAATCTTTTCTCATCTATTGAAATATTAGTTTAATTGATTAGAAATTTAAATCTGCAAAGTTGTAGTACTTTACTAAAGTGTAGACTTTAGCTGGCAGAAAATCACATGCCTTTAGAATAGGACTATTCCATTCTCATTTATGTTCAGTGCATTCCTTGAAGGTTATGGATCATTGGGTCTATAATCTTCGAAGAGAATAAAAATACTTTTGTTTACCCATGTGAGCTATGTTTTTCTCAACCAAGAAGAGCATATAGCTTGAAAAATAAAAATAGAGTGGGGAACACTTCTCACTCAATGATTCTCTCTAAAGTTTGATCTCTTTTCCCCCATTTTAGTTTCTTTTCTCAAGTGAATAAAAACAAAAGTAATAAAAACACTTATGTTTACCCATGTACTTGTGATTGTTTTGTTTATCAACCAATTTACATACACTATTGTCCAGGTAGATGGTGTAGGCAATTTTTTATTATGCAGTAATTTTTTTCTCTTAGAACATAGCAAAGTTTGTCACAGATTCCTTGATAGATGCTGACACTATTGTTTGCTATGAGCTATTGTTTTCTGAAGCAAGACAAGCATATTATTTGTAGCTTGAATAAAAAAAATAGAGTGGGGAACAATTCTCACTCAATGATTCTCTGTAAAGTTTGGTCTCTTTTCCCCCATTTTAGTTTCTTTTCTCAAGTGATTTTTGATATTTGGCTATAGGTTATGATTTGACTACAAAAAGCACATGGCTTAAAAACTGTTATCTCAGAAAGCAGAGTAACAGATTACTGCCTTAAGTAATCTTAAAATAGAAGTATATTAGAAAAGTTAAAGAATATGTGAAAGAAAATTAACAGCATCTCATCCCATAAGTTGAAAGATATATTTTTCAATATATTGAAACTTGTAAAATTGTCTTGCACCTCAAAAAGATAATTTTCCAAGTTTAAAACTGGAATGTAAAGATAATTTTCTGAAAATAATTTTATAAAGTTGATTATATGTTTTTATAATATAAAATAAAAACTTTGTTGACTGTATTAAAAATTAACATTCTTCCTCTTACTTGTGAGTTATTCTGTATTTAACTAAATAAGAATTTTTTTTTATTGTTGGGTAGCTTAAAGATAGTCATCACTTATTATTCTTAATTACATTTTTACATATAAATTTTATTTGTTTTATTCTAGTCAAGTGATCAAAAATTAATTCAGAATATATGTGATGAGAGTTTGCTAGAAATATTAACACAGTTGCAAGTTAGATACGTAATTGCTATTGGAAGATTTGCTGAAAAGAGAGTAGTATCTCTTTTAAAAAATAATAATGTTACAGATATAAAGGTAAGCACAAATTAAAACTTTTTTTTCTATAAATACATTAATAATTATTTAACTTAATTATCACTTATTTTATTTAGCATTTAAAAAGGCAATTATTTTTATTTTTAATTCAGATCAAGTTCCTAACGAGACTATCAAGCAGATTTTTTTTTTAACCTCTGGAATCACCGTTAAGATATATCGTCAGAGGGTGAGGTGAATGAATTGTAGAGTGTGTGAAAAATGCCATGCCTGACCGAGATTCAAACCTTCGGATGAAAGGCCGAAACGTTACTACTCGTGCCATGGAGGTCGGCAATCAAGTAGATGATTTAACTTTAGCAGTTTCTGAAAGTAAACGTTATTTCTTAACTATTACAAAATTAAATTTTTATCTTTTGTGCTGACAATATTGTTTAATATGGACAACCAAACTGAAATGTCATGTCTATTTTTGTAATAAACTTTTTATTGTAACTTGACATGGTTTAAGAGAAATAACAACCCCTTCTGCGCCGAAGCTATTGTTTTATCATCCATGTGCCTTTCCATCACTAGATTAACAATTCACCTGCCAAGTAATTTTTAATTGAATTGTAGTAGATTTTTTAAAATTATGTAGGGATCCATGAATGGTTGTAAAGGATTACTAAGAGTTAAGAATACCTACATAAATTTATCAATCAAGGGAGAGCCATTGGTTCATGGATGTTTTAGAATAACTATGATTTAATAGTATTTTAACCTCTAGGACATGCAGTATCAGAGGATTCTTTTCATGACAACTAACCGCAATTTTGACTTATCTCAAACATCAGTTATCATTTAAATTTTAAAACATTATTTTTTAACTCCTGAAAATATATTATTAAATATATATATATATATACCAGTTTTTGAATAAGTTGTATTTTTTGTAATTTCCAGGTTGTTTACATTTCACATCCAAGTCCTCGTAATCCAGCCAGTAATAAAGATTGGTTACATATAACATTAGAACATTTAAATCATTTTGATTTAATAAAATATTTTGCTTAACTGGTCAGTAAATTCTTAAATGTATAACTTATCTGTTTATAACATTTAACTCATTGTAAACATCTTGTGAGCTATGCTCTCAATGATCATATTAAAATTTTTAAAACATTTTATGGGCATTATATTAGTTTGTTTTTGCACAGTACTTGACTCTTTAGTTAATATTTCTAACTCTGAATATCACCATTTTATAGACTAGACTACTTGAAAGGTTATAAATGTAATAAAACAGATTTTACTATATTAGTACAGATTAATGTACATCTCTATTTATAAATCTCCTTATTTGAGAGATTTCAATTCCCAAGCGAACAAAGCATAAGGTAACAAAATCCTCTTAAGAGAGATACTATTTATTGTAGAAATATTTCAATTTTTTTTTCTTTCTTTTACCACAGAACTTATAAAAAACATTATTATAGTTTATATATACCAAAGTACATAATGATGAATAGTATAATTCAGTAATGTATTCTGTTAAATTTATGGTTTATATATTAACACAGTTTTTAATAATAAGCAGACTAGAAAAATCATACTTATTATTAGTAGATGCCAAGCTTATGAAATGAATTTTGAAGTTCTTAAAAAGGAAATTCTTCTTGCCAAAACAATCTAAAAACTACTTTTGTAAAGTAAAATATTTTTAAAAAAGTATAATCTCCAATAATTTAATTACTGAAAATGAATTTATTGGACTAATAAATTGTGTTTTCAGTGAATCTAACAGAAGGTTTGATAAATCTGAAAGATAGTGTATGTACAAAATAAAAGGTGTTGTAGTATTGTAATTTTCATTTCAGTGAATGAAGTAACAGATATTTTATGTACAATAAATCCAAAAAAATACAAGAATTGTTAGCTTCAAAGTAAGCCAAGCTGGTCTTTCAGTAAAATAGAAATTTGCTTTAAAATTTACAATGAAAGAAAACCAAGTATAAGGAAACTGCTTTTAAACACTACAGGAAAAACCACAGTTTAAAAAAGTATTATTGCATAATATGTATACCTAACCAGACATATCAAGCTTAGCGGCTATGGTGTTATATAACACAATACCGTACTCATATCATGCTAATTTGCTTATTAAAGTTTTTATAAAAATTTTTATAATAAAAAAATGAAATAAATTTTACATGCATTTAGCTTTTCAGTAGCAAAATTATTTGTATCTAAAAGGAAAGTATACGTACATAATATTTGCATGTCCTTATGACATGTTCAAAGGTTTTACATCCTGACCCCATAGGGGAATACACCCAGCCTTGTGATGATTCCAGTCATCACACAACCCTCTCCATTTCTAGCCCTGATGGACTTTACTGGAAATTGTCTTTTAGATTCTCTAAATTTGATAACACAACATATTTATCAGTTTGATCTCTCTCAGGATGCCACAATGCAAATGCCTCAGTAGACATTTATGTCAGTGTATTTACTCAAACTGCTATCACCTTTACACGGCCTTTTCCAACCGTGACTAACTACCATAAATTACAACCCTCAAATATCAATTAGCAGATTTGCAGAAGTTGATCCTGCAACTTCCTTCACACAAAAACTCTATCTAACTTCAATTAAACTATGTACTCAGATCATTACTTGATTAAGTTAAACACCAGAAATACTATCCTCATAGCAACAAACAAACTGTAGCAATGACACTTTTATCATAAAATTCAATTTACTCAAAGTCTTCTTGATTAGCTTAAAAATCAAGAAACAAATTAAGAAATTTAATAAGCCTGTAATGAAAATATATCCTATTTCTGTCTCTCTGCTCTGGTCCACTTTCAGGAGCAAGGTCCAATATCTACACCCTCCCACACAGTAGCTTTATCATAAAATACATTGTAACATTCTCATCCTAACAGCAAATATCTCAGTTAATTGGAGCTTGAAGCCAAAACGCCTACCTTGGCAAAGTAAGCACCCAGGCAAGCATTAGCCTCCACGGTTACTATTCTATCTATAACAGAATCAGACCTCCTCAGCCATCCTCCTAAGGGTCCAGCCAGCCATCCTAAGGGTTAAAAATCTTTAAAAGCCAGAAACTTGTCCCACTCCCTTTCAGTTTTCCATTTAACCTGCAGATCAAAACCAGAATTGATCCTTAAACTCTCCAGCTGTTTAGGTACGTTCAGTTTCATACCTGGGGGCTGACATATAAGACATGGTGCACATCATCAAAGGGCCCCACACTCCTGATAAAAGCCTGAATTAATCAAAACAAATATAACCTATTTCGAAAAGCACCATGTCCAGAAAGAAACTGTATCGTATACTGTAACTGTAATGAAACTGTTAATACTGATTAGAAGAAATCCACCTAACTAGCTGCCTACTTCTCACATCAGGAAAAATATTACATGTGCAACAGCCATCAGATGATTCAATCCACCAGACCTCCATAAATGGAAACCTTGGTCGTCTATTTCTTTTAATGCACCTAGAGGTAAGTTGGCCAACCTTCTTATCACCATGATTTAATTGACGTTCACTTGTAAGGATATCAATGGGTTTAATATCAGACATAACAAGGACTGCCTACCAATCACAGATAAAAATTGGAGTCACTGGGCCATCAGCAAAATATTCTTATAACATTTGTATCTCACTTAATGAACCCAGATAGGAGCAGGATACAACATTATAGCTTCACACACACCCTTATATAAAACATGCATGTTTCTGAATTTAAGCCCCAATCAGGGTGCTCTCCGAACTCTGAATAAAGCATTACATGAGTTTTTAGCAACAGATTGAAGGTGCTGCTTGAATTGAAGATTCTCATCAGTGATTACATCCAGATATTTCTGCAGCAGGACATATCTAATTCAATAATCTGCTACTGATACACAAGGTTATCATGTAACACCTAGTCTGCCCCTGAGCAACATCATCATTGTTTTCTCTAGACTAAACACCATTTTATATTGCAAACTCCACAACTGGAGTATCTTGCAAGCCTGGGCTGCCCTGGATTTGATCTCATTCCTTGAATCTCTTTCAACTAACAGAAGCCCATCATCCGCATAAGCAATGATACGATATCTACTGGGTTTCCTCAACTGCATAAAAAAATCAAATTCAACAACCCACAGTAGGGATCCTAAAACACTATCCTGCAAATAACCTTTAAACAGTGTTTTTTTGAGATGTTATCTTGAAGAATGATGTCTCAATTGATGAAATAAGTATATCATGTTCAGCTGATTCTGCATACAGTCAAGCTTCAGCTGCAGAAAATTTTTAAAAGTCCCTGATATTTTCAAAAAGATACCTAAGATATGCTCAGGCTCACTTGAAGAAACAATGTTCAAAACCTTAAAAATAACATCTTCCATGTCCCTGCCTGGGGAAAGTCCATACTGATCATCCATCAACAACTTTCTAGAATTTAATCTATCAGTAATATGAAGATACAATACCTTCTCAAAAACCTTTCCAATAACTGGCAGTGGCATTAAAATTATATACAAGCTCACAATGGAGTCCTTGTTACCACCTTTAAACAATAATTTTAGAACACCTTTTTTTCTAGCAAACAGAGAAATAGTCACCAAGAAGCATCCTATTAAAAATTCTTGCCGAAGTACAAACACAAATTCTGATAATGACAAGGATCTCCACCTTGTTTCCATTGAAACCTGAGACTTTATTCCTACCAGAACTTTAAATTACCTGGCATACCGACATACCTCTGCCTCTCTAATTTCCATAGATAAAACATCAGCGAAAAGCAGCAGCTTCCTCTCGGACTTGCAGATGATCTTGGTTTCATTTAGTCACACAGCATCATCTGGCAATAAATCATTCAATAGAATATTAAAATCTCAGGTTTATTAAAAACAACACCTGCTGAATCAAAAGACCCAACAGTCTAATTACTTATATACAAGGATAATTAAAGAGTGTGCAGGTGACAATTTTGTTTATAGTATAATTTTTTTTTCAAATTTGTGAAATTTATTTAAACATACATATAATACATACATTCATATTCATATAGCCTATGACCAGTGGCAGCTCGTTGCTAAAATTAGTGGGGGTGCTGCTCCGAAAAATGTTTTTCTAGGTTTTTTCATGGTTAAAGTTATCCGTAAAATAAAAGAACTGGAAAAAATGAATCGAATAGAATAGCTGGAAGCAGGATAATAATCTAATTATACACTTTATCTCATTCAAGAATATGGTACACAGTTTTAAGCATAATATGCTTTGGTTTTTAAACACTATGTGCAATTTGTATTTGGTTTAACCGAATAAATAATACAGATATCAATACAGATAATATTTTTTAATATTATTAGATAATAACTTAATAAAATATCCGCTTAAAAACACTATAGTCCAAGAGTACTTAATTTAAATTTCTATGTACACTAAACAAATACATAATTAGTTTCTATTAGTTACCTTCTCTTTCACCCTTCCAGCTTTTTTTTGGGCAGATTTGGCAATCAAAGAGCCCTTGTTTTTCATTATCTTCTGATCACTATTGAAAAAATAACTAAACCATTTTTCATATATATCTCTCCCTCACAGCCGCGCATGCAGCTTCCTGTGTCTGCATGCACAGAAAGCCAGACACTGCACCACTAGAACTATGAAGCGCACAGTTCCATTCAAAGATTTTTGTATCTTTTGCATAAACCTGGAGATAACTACTGACATTAAGCTTAAGAATTATATATTGAACAAGAATAAAGAAAGAATTAAAGAAAAAGGACTCATTATATTAAATATTTTTAGTAATATCAAGTGGAAATACAGTAAGGGATGCTGCAATTCCACAGTGTCTATATGTGAGTCACCACTGCCTATGACATCCCTGGTAACATAAGGATTCCAACATAGGGTCCTACATCTAAACCAGTTCATCTGTTGAGCTGTTACAGTGCAACTTACATACATACCCTTGTACCTAAAATACATTACATTTTTTTTGGGCCAAAAAAAATTATTTCAAAAACATGCTGTTTTATTAATTTCATAAAAAAAAATGAAAATATACAGATTACATTAATAAATGACACCTTTTCATAAGTAAAAATGTGACAATTTAAAAAATTGATAATGTAAATCATGCTTTATATACCTGAAAATTAATTAATTTATAGATGCTAATAGTAATTCAGAGATTTATATTTTATGATTATGAGTTTTAAATTTTAAAGTATTTCTATTAATAAGAACTATTGTGGGACACAAAGAACATCATTTACCACATTGGCATAAATGTAATAATTATTATTATTATTTGTTGAGTTACATTTTTTTGTCATAATTAACTTTTTGGATAGACTTCTCTAAGAATATGCTTTCACATTAATTTCTAGTAACAGATATAGCTTTATCAGTACATTTGTATGCTATGCAGTGTTAATAAGGTTCATTTTAGAGAACATTAATAATTTTTGTTCTGGTTTGGTTCTGTTGTGATTTTTTATTATACTAGCAAATACCCCCATCCATTTCAATTTTAAAAATTTGAAGATTGGTAGCGAAGATATAACAACATTTCCAAATAACCGTGATCTGTTAGATCAAGAATGTACCTGACACATGCAAAGTTAGCCTTCAACCTACTAACAAATACCCCATTTTAAAAAGTTAGGAAAAAACCCACTTGAAAAGGGGAAAAGTTAGGAAAAATTAGGAAAGTTTGTAATAAAATTTACTTTTAAAAGTTTATAGTATAAAATATTATAATTTAATCTACATCTTAATACATAAATATAAGAATCTTGCTTCTTATATCTTGTTTGTATACAAATGTCTTTGATTTAAAATTATTAACTACTATAATCCCTTCATGTTCAAAAAGTTTAATGAGCTACCACTGAAATAACTGTAGATGATATTAAACTGATTCATTATATTTTATGATATTCTTTTATAGCTATTTAAAATGTGCAATGAATGATATGAATTTTCATACATATACACATATGTAAAATGTACTTTCATATAATTATTATATTAAGGATTAAAAGTAGTTAATTTTACTTAAGTATTTTATATATTTCAGAAAATTTCTAGATGGAGAAGTGGATGAGAGAAGCATTGTTACTCGCCAAAGAAGCATTACAGAAAGGAGAAGTTCCTGTAGGATGTATATTTATATATAACGATGAAATAATTGCTCAAGGTAGTAATACAGTCAATGAGACACGTAATGCTACACGTCATGCTGAAATCAATTGCATTGATAATATAATATCATTGTATAAAGATAATTGGAAATCTGTGTTTCATAATACTCATGTAGTTGTAACTGTTGAACCATGTATAATGTGTGCTTCTGCTCTTCATTCGTTGCATGTAGCAAGCATTACATATGGTTGCGCTAATGACAGATTCGGCGGTTGTTTATCCGTACTGAATACAAGTAAATTGTATCCTAATCCAACTCCTATAACTGGAAATGTTTTTGGAGATGAAGCGATGAACTTATTAATAGAATTTTACAAAGGAACTAATCCAAACGCTCCAGAACATAAAGTAAAAAAAAAAGTCTGATAGAGCTACTTAATAAATTTTTAAAAGTGTTCATTTAAAGGTAACAATACTAGCAGTAGTTAATGTAGTAGCTAGCCGCAAAGCAATATCTTTATGGCTAGTTTTAAAAATGCTTCTTTAAATAAAACACCTGATAATAGATGGCAGTTAGCCATCTATAATGGTTGCAGTAACTCATTCTTAGAGTACACAATCAAATTAATATATCCATCAGCAATTAATAGTATAAGAGAAAAAACAAAGTTTTCCATAAAATGTTACTGTACATTTTGTCACAGTTATTAAAGTTACATTGTCCAGTAAATGGACTTAATCCATCTTCAACCGGTTGAAAACACATAATACTTTTCCCCATCTGTACATCTGTTAGTAAAGACTTTTGTCTTTAACTAACTTTTTCTTTAAAAATAGAGTTAATAATTTGATTTATTCTTAATTCGTCAACAATTGGGTAAGTTAATTATAAAGATATTAAGCTGACTTCACAGATGATTTGATAGCCACTTTTTGCATGAATTAAAAGTATTTTAGCATATCATTCATGAGGCTGATAACTGTAGTCACAAGAAGTTTGCATTATTTCTCTTTCACTGTGCAAATTCGATTTTTTTAAGATTTTTTATTTCACTCTTCATCAATAATATAAGATTTCACTTTAATAGTAAAATTAACATACTTCATGTAATGCAGAAGAATCAGTTCTTTCCTGTAATCAAAAAGAGATTTTGTCATCTACTAAAACTACCATTAATTCTAATTAATAATTGTACTTAACATATATTTTCCACTACTTACTCAACAACTGTTTGTTTACTTCCCTGGACTGAATCAGAGTTTTACTATAAATGTTTTACTATCTATTAACATTACGTGCCTTCTCGACTTTTTTATATTCAAAATATTGTAGAGGATTACGTTAAAGTTTAAATTTCATGTAGAATTTATTTACTAATAATATTACTTTCTAATAGCCAACTTGTTTTTTTTAATTTTCCTTAACTGTAAAGTAAGATAATTATTGGCAAGTTAAAACTAAGTTGTTTGAAAAATAATTTGAAATACAGTGAAATAAATAATAACTAAAAATTATTTAAGCACAATTATATATATGTTTAAAAAAAATTGTTCAGTTAATATTAATTATAAAACTGTCATCAGAGTAATATTGTTTCTGTAAAAGATATTTTTTTAATTTTATTTTAAATAAATTGGTTGGAAGATCTTTTAATTGCCTGAGCAGTAAGAAGACCATTTCTTGTAAGCTGAAATATTAAGTTGAGTTACACAAAAACATTTCTGATGTGTGATTTGATAAGAGGTTTGATAGAGGATTTGATATTGTAATTTTTGAAAAATAAGTTGACTGTTTGTTTAGCAAAGGTTGTATGTTCATAAATAAAATCACACGGTTAAGTTAGTATCTTTAAGTTAAATAAATTTCACTCTACATTATTCACATTTACAGATGCCAAACAGTGATATTAGTATCACTAAAATACACAGCACTTTAAACTCCAGGAGTCTAAAGCCTTTAAATTCCAGGTGTTTTAAAACCAATTTTTTTTTTTTCAGTCTTAAAACTGAAGATAAGTCAGTTATCTGACTGCCGATAAAAGATTCCATTATTTCTCTGATATAACTCTTTAACAAACCTGCCAATATATGTAATTATTGATTTTTATACGCTGCTTAGGCTAAACTATTGAAATTATATCTAGGAAAATTATTTATTTTCACTGCATGAAACAAAGTTCTTATTGTAATAGTATTTATTTTTTATGTCTTTTTAAAAAAGTTGGCAAAGCATTGCAAACTTTTTTGACGATTAATTATAAAAATTAAAACCAAACATATAGAAAAACAAAATATATATTTTTTTAATGGTGGGGAAAAAAATGATCTAAAAATATTCATTTGTATGTTAAGATTAACAAATTTCATTAAGTAAAGTTTTTTCTAACTCTAACATCCCCTTCAATAAAGGCTAAAATAAGAAGAAAAAAACTTTTCAAAAATCTTTACTCATTTCAGTTTCAGGGTCTGTAATTTTAAAGACATGTAGACATTTCTTAAAACCTCTGTATATGAAGTATAAACTTTCAAAAAAATTTTGAAATATATTTAAACTGAAGGGTGATAGTGCAAAAGAACAGAAAGCATATATTTTAATTTTAAGAGGCAGGGGTTATTGAAATTTTTTTTGTATTTATATATTTATTATAGGTAACAAATTTGCTCTAATGAAGTTTTTTCTATAATGCTTCTGAACTAGATCGAAATTGATTTTTTTGCGATTTTGAAAGATTTGCTAAAAACCCAATATACCATTTTTGACATGATTACCATACTTTCATTAATATAGCTGGAAAAGTAATATATATTGTAATTATTAAACAAAATAGTTTTAAATCTAGCTGCATAAGAAACAGCACAGTAACATTTTAGTTTTATTAAAATATTGTACTTTAGTATGTATCTAGCTTGTATTTTAGTTGTACTAGTTTGTACTATTTTTATTTATATATTTTTTTTATTAATTTTAATGGTTTTGTGTATTACCATTGTATCATCATCTCATTTTAAAAGTATGAGATTTTATTAAAAAAAAATTTAATTTTCCTTTTTTTAATATGTTAGTATGTTTGAAAAATCTGAAATTTCAGTTTTTATCTGAAAAATAACTTTTTTAGAAGTTCAGTAGGATCTTGCAACTGTTGAAATTAAATTGCTAAGATGGTATCTATATTTTCCAATCCACTACCTACTGTAGTATACTTTCTGGTTTA
Organism: Zanna intricata; assembly: GCA_010016005.3. Classification (NCBI taxonomy): domain Eukaryota; kingdom Metazoa; phylum Arthropoda; class Insecta; order Hemiptera; family Fulgoridae; genus Zanna; species Zanna intricata. The sequence goes on from JAAAKQ030400446.1 coordinate 11,992, forward strand.
TTTTTATCTATCACTGCCTTTATAATATAACATTTTTTTTGAGTAGGACTTTTTTAATCTAAAAATGTTGTAAAAAGAACAACATTTTTTAGAAGTTCCAGAAATCAAGTTATGCAAACGTTCATATTATTTTTTGGAATATGACTATTAATCAAATCAAAATATAGTACCAATTAAACAACTCTCTGAATCTGTCAAGGTAGCATTTATAGATGCTATTTATTATTAAGTTAATACAATCAGAAATCCTAATTGTATAGGCATTGAGATTAGAAAGTTTTCATTCTGTGATTTGTGAAAAATCTGACTAAAACAACATCTTAATCAGTATAATAAATTAATTGATATAAGAGAAGTAATACTTTCTGCAATTGATGTAATTTTTTTTTTAAATACTTTTATTTATAATCATGTTAACTTTTACAGTCATTAGTGACGTATCAGTGTAATGCAACTGTACCAGTAAATGTGTAGTCTTGAGCAAACTCAGGCCGACTGTTCCTGAGAGGTGTGGTTAATTGAAACCCAAACACCAAAGAACACCGATATCGATGATCTAATATTCACATCCAAATAAAAGCAACTACCTTTATTAAGATTTGAACCTGAGAATTTTGACTTTGAAATCAGCAGATTTACAATAACGAGTTTACCTCTAGATAAACCGAATGGGTTTATTAAATGTAATATTTTAGTTTTCATTCTGAACCAATATTAAAAAACAAAAAAAAATGAAAGGTGAAGTTTGCTATCTTTAGTAATATATAAAATTGTGGTTTAGCTAGCATTATGAGATTTCTGGAGCGATAATAGTACAACATATGTATACTTCTAGTACATTATTATTTTACTTTATAATTTACTCATATGTTAGCATAATAAACAAGAGATAAATATTAAATTAAAAAACACGACTGCCAAAAAAAAGTTGCCGACAAACATTGCTCTTTAAATATGATAATTAAAGAGCACTGCGGGTGACAATTTTATATATAATATTTGTATACATTACAATTGTTTTGTCAATTTTTTAAACTTATTTATATATATATATATATACACACACACACATATATATTTATGTAGCCTTTGACAATCCTAGTAATGTGAGGATTCCAACATGGAATACATCTAAACTAGTTCAGCAGTTGAGCTGCTATGATGGAACAAACATACATACACACATACACCCTAAATACATTACACTTCTTTTTTGATACTCATGTTAACACATTAGCAAAACAACAACTTCACACTTCGGAAACCTCATATTTCATGTAAGAATTTATTGTTCAGAATGAAGTTTTGAGATGCAAGTTATTCAAAAACGACTCATTCATCTGATAGAATTTTTACATTTATATATATATATTTATATAGCCTGTGACACTCTCGGTAATGTAAGGATTCCAATGTGGAGTTATACATTTAATTGGTTCAGCATTGGGCTGCTAGAGGGAACAAACATACATACAAACACCCTACATACATTACACTCTTTTTTGGCCAGTCGTATAAAAATTTGATGTTTATAAATTTAATCAAGTGCAATAATTTTCTTAAATTTATTTTACATTTAAGATATTTTTACAGTAGAAAATAAATTTACATTATTGATCTAAGTATTACTGGGTTACTTATTTATTTTTATGACAATTATTTTTAATTTTTCTACACCTCTAAGGGAATCCTATGATAGTCCAAAAATCACTGTAATATCCATTTTAATCCGAACCACATCTTAGTAAAATGAAAATGTATGCTCATTTTACTAATATAAACACCAAAACGCAACGACATGTTATGGTATAATACGACATATTTTGGTGTAGTATCATGGAGCAGGTGGCAAGAATTCTTTTTCATAGTAAGTTCATAATATTCTTTGTTGACCATGGAATTGTGATAAGAATTCATGAGGAAGTCATATGACAATCAAAGAAAAGAATTAGAACTTTACAATTGACAAATCCAAACAAATCATGAACTGGACATGATTTGTTTGGATTGCATCACTTGGGAGCTTGCATTGAGCTAATTGAGCCTTTCTTGTAATCAATATAATCAGTGCTGTAGCAGTAGACCCATGATTTATCTCCAGGTGTGAATATAGGAGATAAGTGGCTAATGAATTTTCCTTGACAATTTCTTGATGATTTAAGTTTTTGTGAAAATTGGCCAAACCAATGAAATTCTTGGTTAACATTGAATAAATGTTGCCAAAACTCAACATCTCTTGCTCAAAACATGAAACATACATTTTCACAATCTCTTCGGCAATTTCTCTAATAATTGTGATTTGATGCCTAATGACTTTTTCCACTTCTTCAGTGGTCATTTTACATGCTTGGTTTTTCAGTTTCTTATCATTAACCAATTGATGACCGTCTTGGATATATTAATATAATTTTTAAGCTACACTTAGGTTTCATTCAGCCATTCTTCAACAATAGGTACTCAATTCTGCCTGAGTTCTTTGTCAAATATCAGCTGAAGACAGTTTTTGTGAATATCATAACTGAAATTGATAAACTTTCAGATTTTTGAAACTAATTACTAATATTTATTTTTATTGGGAGCCCTTTATATTCTC
>JAAAKQ030400446.1:14684-25176 GCA_010016005.3 Zanna intricata
AACTGAAATTGATAAACTTTCAGATTTTTGAAACTAATTACTAATATTTATTTTTATTGGGAGCCCTTTATATTCTCTCATAGGCAGTTCAGAAATGCATTAATTTTTTTAATAATTATATTCTATTTACTTTCTGAAACTGATTTTACACATTTTGTTAGCTTTTAAATTTTTTTGTTAGTAAAATCCACTTTGCTACTTCTGTTATTTATGAGTACATCCCTTTCAATGTACAGAGGTACTTGATTGTACCTGAATCATTATTGCAAATATATTTTTATCTTGAGTTCTGCATTTTGAAAATGATACACTTATACTAGTCCATTATAACATTTATCAAAATATTAGAAATTTTCATATTTTGAAGAAGCGTTAAATGTGTTTCTCAGGTAACAATAAACTGGTTAGTTGTTTGCCTTAGAAAAATAATTAATCTTGCTTATCTCATTTTTTACAAAAAATTTTATTATTTATAATGAGGGATATAGTTATATATCATACTAAACTACAAAAAAACCTTTTATCCACATCACCATAGAAGGGTAATTTTGTTGCTTTAAACAGTAATACAATTTTATAAATAAAAATTACTGATGTCCAAAAGTTCAGTCTAATCTATTTATACCTGCTGTATTATTGTTTTTATTCATACAACACTGGGACAATGTCTTCATTCATTTTTAACTTGTGTTTATTTCGAATCTTCTATCATTAAACAAAATATAATTCAGTTGAAGAAAAAATAATGTCATTAAATGAGTAAAAGTATATTAAAAACAAAAAGCTTGAAAAATGTTTAGAATAAAAGCAGCAAATGTATAAATGTACATAAGTGCACTCTACTTTGGTTCTATTATAAAATAGAACCAACAAATTTTTCAGAATCATCATGTTTCTCAGAAGGATGTCCTCAAAGAATTTATTTTATAATTTATTTATTACTTTCACAGCTGTACAGTATACGCTGCTATAGCTTTGATGAGTTATTATATAAATCTGTAAGTCTACATAAGTCTAAAAATATTTACTTTGTGCTTTAAGAAGATGGACTTTTATGTATGTCTATATGTATTTGGTTATATAAATCTGGACCACACAGGCTGATTTTCTTCAAACTTGGTAGACAGGTACTAACTTTAGGAAAGAAAGAATATATTACATATTGGAAATGGAGTATGGAGTAATGGAATATATTATATACTGGAAAAGGAGTGAGGGTGTTTTGGTCAAAATACAATTTCAAATGATTACTGGGGCACTTAAGCAAAAAATCTTTCTTACAATAGTTGAAGTTTTTTTATCAAGATAAACTTTACCAAAAACTTTTATTTAATATTCTCCTCCCTCTCCAAAAAATAATTTTATCTACGTCTTCAAACAATCCTTTTTTCAGCTGTAACTTGCTACACAAAAAGAGTTAATAAGAGGTTTTTGCATTTATATTTTCTCTTTCAGTAGGCGTTTTAAACCAGCAGAAAATATTTTTGCCCGTGCCATTCCAATGTTAACGATAACAAAAATTATTTTTTTTAAATTTGTATTCATTTCGCAAGTTACCCATTGCATTTAAAATGTAAAAATATTAATTTTTTGATAACTCTTAATCTTTAATAATTCATGCAAAAAAAAAAAAACAGCCAAAACTTTTCACTTTTTTTCCAGAAACTTCCAATTTATTTATTTGTAATAATGGCTATATCTTTGTATTTTTAATCAATTTTAAAAAGTCCATTTTTACATCTATTATCACAATTTTGTTAAACAATAAAATCATTAAAATAACTTAATATCCTCCCCAGAGGGGGATTTCCTAAATTTAAAAAATCTATTTTTTTTTAATTTTAATTTATTTAAAACCAATATTTAGTGAATACTTGAGTCATTAAAAAAGCCTCCTTATGCATGAGCTCAAAATTTTTTAAAATCATAAAATATACTTTTTCAAAATTATGATGCTAATACTCGCACATTAAAAATGTTGGTTAGAATTACTTTTAGTTTTTTGAGCATATTGAAAAATAGAGCATTAAAATTAAAAATTTAAATATAATGTAACGAGTAATTTTATATTTAACAATTATAGAAATAATCAATTTTTTTAATTTATTTATTTAACTAGTATTGTAAAATTAGAAATAAATATTTTTTCATAAAAATGTGAAATAATAGAATTCATAATTCTGGTTATTCTTTTTTGTTAGAAAGAAATTTTTTTAACATATTTATACTCTTTTTTTTATCACATATATATAAATAGAGCTTAAGAGCGAATTGAACTTTATATCTTGACTGGTGTAAACAGGAAAGTTATGCAGTTCATTGCCAGGCTTTTTTGCTAAACCATCGGGTTGGTCTAGTGGTTAAACACGTCATTGTAAATCAGCTGACTTCAAAGTCAAGAGTTCTAAGGTTCAAATCCTAGTAAGAACAGTTACTTTTATACAGATTTCTTTGGTGGTTGGGTTTCAATTAACCATGGTTGACCTGAGATTGTCTAAGATTTATACTTCATTTACATTCATATATATCGTCCTCTGAAGTAATAACTTACAGTGGTTCCAGAGACTAAACAGAAAGGAGAGGCTCTTTTGCTTATGGATCAACTTCTTTGATTTTGTTGATTAATTTCAAACAAATTTCTTCTTTTTTTGTATTTATCAGAATTCTCTGCATTTTATTTTATGTAAATGGAAAACTTTCACAGTAACAATAATACATGTATATAATTAAAATAACAACAAAAGGTTAATCCAAACTGGCTAAAACAATGTTGGATGTTGGTAGAAGAGATAAAATATAGTTCAGTTTGGCTAACTATATTGTTAACAGTATACGGATGATTGATACAAAATGTTAATTGCTAAGTCCACAATATAAGGGCAATTTTAAATGATGGACTCAATTTAGTAACTATATTTCCTGAACTATACATTCACTATAATCTGCGTAGTAGTTGAGAGAGTAGGTCCAAAAGTTTCGAATAACATCACTAAAGCACATGTAGTTGCATAAAGGACTGCTAGTGCTTGTGCTGCCTTTACTTAAATTTGTGTCTGTTGTGAATAAGATGGCTGCAGAGCAATATAAGGTTTTCTGTGACCTTGAGTATAGCAAATCTCAGTCAGCAACTGAAGTGCAGCATGTGTTTCATCTCCAATTGACCCTCCAGCAAGGAAAAGCATATGTCATTGGTTTCACCAGTTTGAACAAACAGGGTGACTGTAATGTCAAGAGCATGGGTCGACCGCATGCGGCAGAGGACATGAGACAGATTAAAGAAAGTTTTGTATGAAGCCCAAGAAAGTCTACCCATAGAGCGAGCATAGAACTTGGAATACTTTAACCAAGTGTCTGCTATGTTTTGAGGAGTCTTTACTTTTCAAGCCATACCGCCAATAATTTTTACAGACTATTTACAGAGGTGACAAACCAAAACATGTAAAATTTGTGATCAAATTCTTGAAAACATGGAGGATGACACTTTTCTTCCACATTTAATTTTTAGCAATGAAACAACATTCCATCTCAGTGGAAGAGTGAATAGACACAATGTTCCCATATGAGGTCTACAAAATCTCAATGACGCACTACAACGTGAGAAAGACTCCCCCAAGGTTATGTTTTGCACCTTATCACAAACAAAGGTTTATAAACCATTCTTTTTTGCTGAACATACGGTTACTGGGATAATGTACCAGATCATGCTGTAAAATTGGTTTTTTCCTCAACTAATTGCAGATACACAAGACTTCAATTTCTAATAGGACACACAGCTTCTCCTCATTGATACCTAGATGTTTGAAGCTATCTAAATAAATCTCCTCTTCAGCTATGGATAAGATGCATCGGGAATGAAACCTGGCATTCCCATATCAGGAATGAGGACCTTTTCAGTTTTGGCCTCCAAGATCACCTGATCTTATGCCTTGTAACTTTTTCTTGTTGAGGTTTGTGAAAGATGCAATCTACATACCACCTCTAGCAACAAATCTGGCCAGCTGTTGTGAACTCAGTAACACAAGACATTTGGGTGAGTTTCCAAAGTGTTATCATTATAATTATATCAACAAGATCTAGAAGTTAAGCATAATATTTTTGTTGACTACAAAAAAAATATTACTTGTCAATTTTGAGAACAAACTGTTAAATAATCATGTTATTGGTTCGGGGAATATCTGTCGAAGTTCATAAATCTGTGTTCACAATATCGGTAGAATACCACAAGAGCAATGGGGTTTCAGCAGGGTTTGCCATGAAACCCGCGAGCATTTTATATTTGTTATTGCCTGCAATAACTTACAATGGGATTCAAGATCTGAATGGTAATTATGTTCAGAACATATTAACCACTATCAAAATGTTACAGATCCAATTACTGGAGTGCATATACTCAAGACTTTTATGGGGAGCAGCAAAAAGTAAGCTTCATTGAAAGAGTGATACAGCGAGAAATTTATTAGATAGCTATTTATATGAAGTTCTCTGATGTCATCAAGTACAAGTAAAGGAAAGGAATCTGTATTATTGTTAGAAATAAAAAGTTTAAGTGCATTATTGGGTTGGTTAGCCCTTCTTAACTGAAAGTTAAATAAATAATTATTTTTAAAGAACCTGGAATTTTAATACTTTTGTGGTTGAAAAAAATTGTTTCTTTGATATGTAAATTTATTTATATGAGAGATTTCGTAATAATCTAGTAATGTCAATACAATTTATTTTTATCAGTTAATTATATGTTCAACTGAACCAATTCATTTAATAAAAACCAATTAACACAGTATAAAAAGCCACGGGTTTGAAGATATTTATAACAAGAATTTTTTTAATAAAAATTTGGTTCAGATAGAAATAACAATTACAAAAACTAAGCAGAAAAATGTTAAGTAGCTGAAAAAAGTTTTAATAGTTTAAAAGTAATGAAAAGAAATCGTTTCACTTAGAAAACAAGTTTCTTTATTTATATTAACAACAATATTCAATAGTGGTTTTTATTGTTCTAATCATAATAACAAAGATTTTTCATTCTATTTTTTTTCTCTTTTGATTATAAATATCCGAGAAAAATTATCATCATCTTCTTGGGCAGATATTTTATTTTTAATGGTTGTAACATTTACATAACATAACATGTTACATAGTCGCATAACATAATTATTTTTAAAATGAACTAATTTGAACTTTTAAGCACAACAGAGTTTATAATTCTAATCAAACATCTTTTAACTATATGAAGGTAGTATTACTGAGCTATTAGTGTCATCATTATTTTGTTTTTTTTTGTACCTTCTAGTGTAACAAATTTTTAACTAATCCACATAAAAGTGTAGCAGCATGCTGCAATTAGGTTTTATCACATCTGCAAAATTAAAGAAAAAAAAAAATTTGAACTGCTGGCATATATATTTGATATGAGCATTTAGGCCATCAAACTACAAAAACAACTTTCATGAATAAATTTGCAATCTCCAACTACAATAATGGAAAAATAAATATAACAGGAAGGGGCACACATACTATCTAGCATAAAGTGTCCTTAGATGTTTAAGATTTGTGCTTTCTCTAAAATCATTACCTATCAAAATAGCATATTCAGTTATAGAAAAATATTGCAGTTGGTGTGCACATGATATTCTAACACTTAAGAAAAAAAAATTGTTTTTTTCTATTTCAAAACCCTGAAGCAGAAAAAACAAATTTTGCTGAACAGAAGAAAATGACATATTTTATAATTTGCTTACAACTGAAGTTAAGCTGTTTACAACAAAACTTACCCATTCTTTAATTATTAATGATAAGGAAGCTTGTTACAACTCAGGCAAGTAAACTTATTAAAACTGATACACAGTATCTGGAAACTGATTAATTTAACAACATAACTAAGCCCTTTCACATTCTTCTTCTTATAGTAATGTAAAAATGTTATGGATTATGCTGAAAACTGGAAAAAAAATTAATTTTAATGGGTAAAATTATTATTATAATATTTTGTAAAACTATCCAGACAAACTGCAATGGTAAAAAAAATTGAAACTAAAATGAATCTGTTTTTGGTTCATATACAGATCTCGTAAAGTAAATAATTCTGATGAAAAATGAAAAAATAATAACCTAGATTACTTGTTATAAAATAATTAATTTTTTTGTTACAATTTTAAGTTTTATAAAATTTCATATACTAGAAAAATAAATTACTTAAAACATTAACAATAAATTGTTGTTACACTGAGCTAAGACTTTAAATTTGTGTATATACTTATTTTTATGGAAACAGCACTTCCAATTTTTTATCAGCGATGAAGATACATGGATAGCTGAAAATATTTTGATGCAGTTTTCAATATAAAATCAAGACGATACAAATTTATTTTTCAATGCTCCCTAAAAATTCTATTTGAAACTATTGTTAATCATAAATAATTGCAAACAACTGTTGTATACTTGGTAATTTGCAATTAGTAGTAACGGTTCTTTACAACTTTTGCACAAACCTTGGACTACAATAAAAGTGAACATAAAAACTGTAGTTCATGACCTAATCTTGGTTTCCTGTAAAATTAAAAATCTTGTATAAACTTTAGCCGATAATGAAGTCGTAACTTTTTCTTAAAATGAATTTCAAATTTTTTATAAAGGTTAATGAAATATATGACATAATGTATTCACCAGCTAATTAAATTAATTTAACTCATTCATATGTTTAAAAATATATTAATTAATCACTTCAAAATTATTTCAGAAGGACAGATTTCTTTATTACCGCCACACACTACATCAGAAAAATATTACATCCTAAAATAATGAAGAGTAAGGAAAATTGTATATTTCAAAATTTCATTTCAACTACTAATTTTTAAAAAGCAACATGTATTTTTCTCTACAAATAATGTGACACAAACTAAGTATAGCAAAAAGATTAACAAAGTTAAACGAATAAAACAAGAATGTTCTGTAAGTACTTTGAACATGGGCTTTTATAATTTAATTTAATAAAATCAAAACAGAAAAAAATGCATTATTACCTCATAATTTTACTTGAAAAAAATTCTATAGAGTGGCCATGAAGTCCCTTTATATGACCTAACAAACGTGTTGGTAACACTATATGTCATCAGGTGGTTGTTAAGGTTAATTAATCATTAGTTTTCATTTACCCAACAAATTTGTCAGATTTATTTGAAGTTGATATTTTTACATGTTCACTAATATTTTTGATTTGTGCAGTGCCAAGTTAAAATAGCATACAAGCAAGTAACCCACCAGGTTGGTCCAGTGGTGAATTCATCATCACAAATCAGCTGATGTTGAAGTCAAGAGTTCAAGGTTCAAATCCTAGTAAAGGCAGTTACTTTTATATAGATTTGAATACTAGATAGTGAATACCAGTATTCTTTGACGGTTCGGTTTCAATTAACCACACACCTCAGGAATGGTCGACCTGATACTTTACAAGACTACACTTCATTTACATTTATACATATCATCCTCATTCATCCTCTGAAGTTAATACCTTACAATGGTTCTGGAGGCTAAACAGGAAAAGACAAGAAAGACTTCTTGATAGTGTTTGGATGCAAGACTGTACAAACATGACTAAAAACATAGAGACAGATTCCTTCAATGTTTTAGAATGGAAGCTCATCAGTAGATACAACCTGAAAGTGGGAAAAACTGCTTTTCCACTGTGTCAGTCCTTGATATGAAACTATCTAAAGTCTATCTAAGTTTGTCCAATCAACTAAATAGTTTTAATGTTAAAGAATCCTGTTTGCAATCTCCTCTCAACTCTTAAAATTGTGTGCAGAGAATGGAGGAACCCATATAGATGTAATTTAAAGTAAGTTTTATGAGTAAAAATATTAAACAAAAATAATTCAATCAATTTATGAGTACTTCTTTATATGGAGAAAGAGATTTTGTGGACATGGCATCCATACACTAACCTTCATAGTGTAAAATGTTAAGATTAGTAATTGCAACTAACTTCCATTGTACACCAATTTTTCATTGAAATTAATAGTAATCTTTGTTTTTATTGTAAATTATAAAATGATCATTTACAATAAATGCAGAAACTTATAGTATTGAAAAATGAACCAGACTAAACAGTGGTTTTACTATGGGAACACTGAAAGTAACTAATAATTCTAAACCAATCCTGGAGTAGGGATAGAAAAAGAACTGTAAAATGCATAAAAATGCAATCTTTTAAACTTTGCGGGAGTGGAGAAGTGAATTAAAGAAGTAAAGAGGTTAATTACAAAATTAAAAAAAATAAGATTGAGAAGAAAATCTTTAATATTAAAATATAGTTTAGAATATAATTTGTTAATTGAAGGCAAACATGGTTAGGTAATGAGAATTAGAATCTTCAAAAGCTGCAGGTCGCAAAAACTATAGACAATGCAATAATTTAAAAAAAAAATGTAGTTAAAATAGATGGAATTTTTTTTTTTTTGTATTTATCAGGCATCGACTACTAAGGTCCGTTATTAGCCTTTGCCAATTTCTAAAATAAAACCACAATCAAAAGAAAATACACTAGTGACACGTAAAAACTTCCAACCATAAATAAATAACTAAACAAATTTTTCCTCCGGACATAGAAATATTCAGAGGGAATGCCGTCCAAAATTAAATTCAAATAATGTGGAAGAGACCTACTGCAGCGTAAAGAACCAGCTATTGTATCTGTTTATACTATGGAATTGTATGCCATTTGGCAAAATAGTTGTTATTATACTATTTTAGTTATTCAGAATAGAGCTACTATGCTGATTATAATTGTTAATAGATAAGTTAATAAATAGTCTAGAAAAATGTATCCTAGCAGCAGCAGAAACAAAACATTTTATGCTGCTGATTGAGATGACAAAAATACCAGCTAATATTTTTATTTTATTAACTATGTTTCAGATCTAAATTTTCATAAATACCATCTGATGAAACAGAGATCTCACATAAATCTACTGAACTGAAAATTAATCTTTGCAAATATTTAACAAAGATGCACAGGTATATATTACATAGTATTTCTAAGAACAGTTGCCATGCAGTGATTTGACGTTTTTTCTTTTATTAACCATTCAACTCACAATACATCATTTATTATTCATCAAAGCAGACACTCACAACTAGTTCAACAAATGCCATACATGGAAAAAATATGGTATGACAAAATTGTGAATTAACAACATCAAGTGAAGAAGAAACTGTCAACATTAACAACAATTTCAGCAAGGGTAGAAAAGTGGGACATGAACTTCATGAAGAACTTCTACGGATCAATAAAAATATTAGAAAATGGGTTAGTAAATTATAGCATATTATTATTATTATTTTAAAAGGATTTTAAACAATCATGATAAAAAACATTAATCTACTTCCCTTACAACCCTACGATTTCCCTAACTGTAATGTCTTGGTGAGTACCACCCTGAAATATTAGATAAATGTCTGTAGGATATTATTATCCTGATAATATCAATTATCAGGATATTCAACTACAGTAATTGGATTAGACAAACAATAATTCATTTGATAGTTTCTGAGTTAATTCAATTTTCAGTCCCTCATCTTATGTGGGAGGCTTGCAGCTATTTAAAGTCAGCACCAGGTCACTTTAAATTATTAAATCCTGAGCAAAGAACAAAAAATGTTATTTTTTTTTTACAGTTACTATTTACATCATAATAAATGGTCTGATGTAATGTACTCAGCTTCTAAATTCAATGCTATTTATCATAATAGGGTGTCCAGGCTAAAGATATCCAAAAGTAATGACCTATATTTAGAAAACCAGTAATCATAATCTCTTCAACACAGGCTCAATCAACAGAAATTATCTCCAAAATTTTTTCTGAGTACTCTTAAGGTCAGCAGAATACGCATGAGCAGGCAAACTGAATCACAATGCAATTATAGTCAATTGAGATGTGGACCCCACAACAGGTTCAGTGCATGCTTTGGTTAGTGTAGTTTCAATCAGTTACATGTGTTCAAAGGTGTGTATGAACTATATTGCACCATATTGAAAACAAACCTAAATATCTTGGTATGTTGTTATTTAATAATGAGGCAACCTTTTGTACGTGCGGGAAAGTTAACACAATTGTCGAGTACTGTAAATTTCTGTACTAACTGAAAGTGAAGGGAACACAGTGAAAGTCAATGTCTGGACAGAACTGCACAAAAATAGGAAATCAGTACATTTTTTTTTATGGACTGTAACAGGGCACACATACCTCGACATGCTTGAAAGCTTCTCTGTTCCTCACATTCCTGCAGGCTTCAGTTTACAAGATGATCAGTGAAGTCAAGATTAGCAAGTGAAGCAAGCATAGGTTAGGTTTGGTTAATTTATATCTATAATTATGAAGTTATTTTTATACGGATTTGAATACCAGATTGTGGATACTGATGTTCTTTGGTGGTTGGGTTTCAATTAACCACACTTCTCAGGAGTGGTCGACCTGATATTGTACAAGACTACACT
>JAAAKQ030400557.1:3987-25174 GCA_010016005.3 Zanna intricata
TTATTATTATTTATATTATTATGCGGACAGATTTTTTTTTTTTTTAGACCTCGGGACCACCGTTAGTTATTGCATCAGAGAATGAGATGGATGATTTTTAGCGTGTGTAGAACCATGCCTGACCGAGATTTGAATCCGGAACCTCCGGAAGAAAGGCCGAGACGTTACCACTCGCACTATGGAGGCCGGCATGTGAACGAATTTATGAATTATAATTATAAACTTGGAATAAATTGCAGTCTACTTGAACTTTCTCTCTAGTTTGTAACAACCTGATGGTTAAAGTTATCAATTTTAAAGTTATTGTAACCCAAACATAAAAATTGTTGTTTTAGTCAGTGGTTAAGAACAGCAGTACCATGGCATCCAAGAAGAAAAATTAGCAAGTTAGAAGTTTTTTTATTCTTGACCTCAAGTAGCGATATACTTTCATTTTAGATAAATGATACTAATTTAAAAATCTAAGTTAGTCGCTCTACCGCAAGGTTAGCTCTAAAACCAACTGCTTGTTGGTACTGTTGGCCGTATAATGTAGTAGACAGTTGATTTCTGTACTGCAATCAAAGCTTAACGGAATGCTCAAGATCTGGTAAAGCCCATCACTATCGGGTACTGATTACTTATGGTTCGTGTACAATATTCGCATTAGTAAAGCCATCCTCTAAGAAGTGACCCAAATGTAATTAATAAAAAACTATAAAAAACAGTAATCTAATTTTGATAAACCAACATTGAAACATAGCCTACCACATCCTACCTTAAAAAATTCAGCGATATCTTCTGTCGTAAAAAATATGTTTTTTTTAGTTTCTTTACATCTAACTAATGATAAAAGCATAAAAAATTTCAAACCATAAATTTTGTATTTCTTTCAATCAAACTAATTTCGCCTTTATTTGAGAATTTTTTTTCCTGTATAATCTTTTCACATTCTTTTTGCTAGTTTTTCTAATAATTTAACTTGAAATAACCGAAATCATTTTTGTAACGTTTTATCCCTTAGTTTCTTAAATTTATTGTCTTAATTCCAAAAAAATTAATGCGAGGTTTATAATTTAAAACAATTTGCAATTTAAAACGATTACATTTTCTTTAAAATATTGACAAAACTGATAATAATTATATAAAAAAAAAAAAAATCATTCAGGCAGCGATTGCAAAACATTTTCAGCTATATATTTATATATATATTTTTTAAATATTACAATTAGATGAATTGGGCATCATTAGCAAAATTTAAATTCTTATGCATTCAACAAATGTAAAATATTCAGCAAACCCCAGATAAGTTTGTACTTTTGATATTAAAATAAATAAAACTGAATATTTTAAGGCAAGCAATTTTACTTATTTGGTCGATTTCGGTAAATCTTTTTGTTTAGTAGAGAAATATAAGCCTATTTCAAATATCATCGTAGTTTTCAAGAAATCGCAATAACTAATTTAGTCTAATATATAATTACAATCACAAATCTTTAAAAGATTAAGATCTATCCGAGGATAGCTTTATAAGATTAGAATTATTTTTAAAATAACAGTTATTATGCGGTTCTTTGTGCTCTAATAATACATAACTTTATTTATTAAATGGCTGTAACCTACTGCCATATCTGCTTCACGAATATCGATCTTTAAAGAACCCATTTACATTATAGACTATTCAGTCGGTTTATTTATAAAATACTTTTCAATTTATTTTATACTAGAAATATAAAAATTTAGTATTTTTTAAACTAAACCTAAGTTATTGTTTTCTTACTAAATAAATAATGGAAATATCGATAACTGAACAAAAGCTTTTGAATGTAAATGCTAACCTCTAACTATTCCATATTTGAACAGTTTATTGTTGAAAGAATAAACTGAAGTAAAAAATGTAATCAACTGCAGTTATTGTTTAGTTGTTAGTATGAGTTGCTTATCAAATGGGAACGTAATAAATAATTTATTACCTATTGTTTTAATCAATAGAGAGTTAAGTTTTCCAGATCATTCAATAGTAAATTGTTAAAGGTTATCATAAAATAAATACGTGTAATTTAAACGTTCAAATCAGAAGAAAACAGTTGAATAACTGGTTTATTCATATTAAAAAAAAAATCACAGGTAAACAAGTTTTATTGTAAGACGAGTATGTATTTATTTTTAAGCACGACCTAACATATATTTCTATATTCTTTATGTAGAGAGCAACTAACCAACATGTTGAACGTTTCAACTAGGTTTTTTCCTTTCCATTATATTTCTAAATTTCAACGTATTCTCACAATTGTTTTTTTTTTCTTGAAAATTTAATAAATTTAAAAAAATATGTAATTCTATTATATCTGCCACAAAATTTTGGAATGCAATGACATTTGATAAA
The DNA here is from genome assembly GCA_010016005.3 of Zanna intricata. Lineage (NCBI taxonomy): Eukaryota > Metazoa > Arthropoda > Insecta > Hemiptera > Fulgoridae > Zanna > Zanna intricata. The sequence continues at coordinate 6,353 of JAAAKQ030400557.1, forward strand.
ACGTTAAAACACCTCTCTTAATAAATAGTTCCTCTCTCAATTCCAAATGTCTTTAATCATATAATTCCTCTTTATAAAATTATTCAATCGTCTCAAGCTTTCAAAATTATAGATTTTTATTTTTAATATTAATAAATTTTATTATAATCAAAAGGGAGAGCTTTCATACAGAATCAATAAATAAATTTGTTGATATCAAACAGAGATCGAAAGAAATATTAAGATTTTTTAATATTTTATTTATTATAAAAAATTATGGTAGTGAAAATGGATAAAATGAGAAAAAAACATAAATAAAAAAAGAATAGAGTTGAAAATACGGCGTAAAAGGAGGAAAATGAAAATAAGGTGATTTGAATAAAAGTACGGAATGAAGATTTAATAAGATAAAGAGAAATAAGATAAAGAGAAATTTATGGCGGAATCTTGTAAAGAAAACAAACAAGATTAGTTATTAAGACATCATGATTTTACTGATACCGTAGAGATGGTATGTGACGTTAAGAACAAAGAGGAAGACCAAATTTTAGAATATATAACGCATAACTGATGATGTAGACTGTTGAAAGTAAGATTGGTTGTACTGTTATGCTAAATGCCAATAACCGTAATGGATATAATTACAGTATTCCAAAAAACAGTATACAGTCATTCCAAAAAATGACACAGCCATTCTCATACATTCCAAATTTCAATGCCCGGTTTATTTAGGAAAATGAGGGCTGAAGTGTTTTTCCGTTCTTCTTTACTGAGCCAAAATTACATTGTATTCAGCACTCCAAGCCCAATGAAATAAAAGTGATATTCACCTCTATGAAACCTTTACTGAAATCGTCATACGGACAACTTTGAATAATGAATGTCGGTACTCTCAAGAAAGCAACTTTGACTGCTGCTTTCCCTATTTAACACGTATCATATCAGCCAATAAGAATAAATCAACATAGTTTAAAACAACAAATTAACATGTTTCTTCTTCTGTTAAAAGTTTCTAAACAAGTTTCTAATCAAGGAGTAATTCGTAATTACTCCTTGATTATTATCTCACAGGATACTAATTACCATGATCGGGATTTTTCTTTCTACTTTATACGAAGAGCAGTCTACGTTTATAAAAAAGTAAATAATTAACTTTCTAAATTATATTATTATTTACATTATTTTTACTCTTAAAAATTTAAGGATCTGATCCCTGAATAATGGTAAAATACAAATCATTTACTTGCAGTTTAATCTTTTAGTTATGCATCTATATTTTAGTTATCATCTAACAGTATTGAAAACGAATTATGTTTGTTATTACCATATTGTAGTTTGAATACAGATGCGGGTAATATATGCGAGTCTTATATAAATTTGTTAAATATTCGAATAATCTGGCCCAATTTCTCTTTTAGAACGCACAATTCATTGCTAACGCTTATTAAATAATAACTTTATTAATTTATAGTTATAAAATGAAAGTAACCTTTCTGATTTTCTCAACTATCCAGTTAATAAAAATAAATAAATGTGAATAATAGCGGTAAATAAATTACTACATACTTTTCATAATTTTTTGCTATGTATTTCTTGAATAGAACATTTTCACAAATATGGTAATATGGTATGGAGAGGTGAATAAAATATCATAGAAATTATATAATTTCCTTCTATTTATATTAGTTTAATAGTTTACTTAATTTTTAATATTAGTTATAATTTACAGTTTATAATTTAATATCGGTTTAATTAATTTAAATTTGGTTACAGTCTTCGTTGGGGTTTTAAAAAGCTCATTAAATCAGGCCACAGATTATGAGCATGCACCGATTACACTCACCCAAATTTGAGAGGAGTTTTAAGGAGGTGACATAGTTTTTCTCGTATGTCACTGTGTAAATCCTTACCACAGTGACATAAAGATCAAGATATCTCAGCAACTAATTCAGATACAGAATTCTTGTGGGTCTTAAAACACTCACCACGTAAACGGCCATAAAATGAGCTCACACCGACTTGAATCACATAATTTCTATAAAAGGTTTTAGAGAACATACATATTTCCTCACTATTAAAAATTACACCCAAACCGTCATATCTCAGCAACTAATTAAGTTATAGAATTCGTTTGGGTTTAAAATACTACCAAAACCAATCAAATGAGCCAAACCGATTTCGATAAAGGTCTTTAGGGATACAAAGGTTTTGAAGGAATGTTAATTAAATTAAATTAACCAATGAGAATAGGAAGTTTGGAAGGAAAACTACACAGTAAATTATCTATAATTAAGGTTGATATATTCATTGATGCTATGAGCAGCACGGAGTCCCCTAATAAGTTTTGTATTAATTTTAATATAAAACAGATATGCTTTTTCAGGTTTCCTTTGTTTCTAAACCGGTGAATATATATTAAAAACACAACGTAATAATTCTAGCTTATAATTAGATTTTTATTCAACCGAAATTTAAATTGAAACGATTCTACATTGTTGTTTATTATATAATACGAATATAATTCGACTTAATTTAAAAAACTCCACTGATAGACGCTTCTGACGGTAAACGTTAAATATATGTAGAGGCTTCTTGTTTATCAAATACTCTGCACTAACAAAATTAAATTAAATTATTTTTGTTTGCTTATAGATAAAAATGTTTGAATTTTATTTACTTATAATCTTATTAATAAAAATAATTTTTAATAGTGTTAGAATTTTTTTTCTCTATCTTACAATATAAAAGACCACTGGCCCGATTTTAATTAAAAAATCTTCACTCTTGAAAAGGTTTTAGCTTTTACAACTTCTGAAGAACCATTACAAGATGAAAAATTTTGTAGTATTTTTAAATATGTTCCGAATATCTCTCGCCAATCAGAATGAATTTTCTGTTATTTTCGTGCTATTCATAAATTGGTGAGCATAGAATTAAATTGTAGATAATTTTCAAAAACTTATGTCTAAAACAGTTTTTGAATATCGATCTTTCTTGAAGTAATATCTCCCTCTGTGGGATAAAAATAATTTTAATATTATCACTTGTTTTGTATTCTGTTGTATTTTATATTCTGTCAAACCAATACGTTGAATAGAACAAATTAAGTCTATAAAATTGTTCTTAAGTTTTGTGAAAAAAAAAAAAAATTAAATAAATTTCTCATGGTATTTCATTTCCTTTTGGCAAAAAAAACCTCTATTTTTGATCTTATTTTATATTTGCTAAAAAAAAAAAAAAACAATAACCAGAATTGTTAAGTCATAACCAAACTATTACAGGGAATTTAAAGTGAAATCAAAATCACTCACGAAAGTGAAATAATCATTATTAAGAATAAAAAGTACTCTATAACAGTATTATTCAGGGAAAGTGAGAGGATAAAAACGTTATTCCGTCGCTTTATTTTTTAAATAGAATATATTGATATTCTATATCAATATATTATTGAATATAATATATATATATTCTATTTTTTAATAGAATATACAGGTTTACATGTTAAATCCACTAAAATTATAAGCGAATTATTCAGCCATAGAAATGGAACTCACTTTAGAGAACAGTGAGCATCAATACTGTAAGCGATCATTCAATCTGAGAGAACACAATTGTTTAATGCGTAAAAAACTTTATATTTTGTTTATTTTTCATAGAAATTTACGAACTTTAGCATTTCTTTTTTTTAAATACATTATCATAGATAAGTAAACAAAACATTTAATCACAAAATTTAATTTATATCGTTAATTATGTATTGAATATAACAGGAATTGTTATTTTGTTATTTATTTATTTCATTTTTTCAAAGGCTTATTATCATTCACTTTTTCTGTAATGTAGCATAGATATAGAATATTTATGATAGATGAGATAATTTGGAAGTTTTGATAATAATGGCAAAAAAACGGGCAAAAAAACATTTTTTTTTTTTTTTTTTTTTGAACTCAAGGGTTCGTAAAATCCAAAAAATGTGGCTGTGAATTTTGTTACTTCATGACTATTTTTATGTTGTTTTGTATTTTTAGGTCTCTTTTCGTTGTAGTTCAAGTTTCTTTTGTACGGCCTTGAGATAACATTTTTCTAAAATTTAGCATACTGTTGTAAAAATATTGAAGTATTACAGTATTCACCATTGAATTTTAGAATCAGAGGTCTAACTATACATGAAATGTAAAATTAATTTCCTTACAGTATATTGTTGCATTATTAAACATCATTATTACTGAATACACTTTAACACAGCTTGTATATTTATGCCTGCATCTATATATGAATTTCCTTATACTGAATAGTAACATTAATAAAATAAAATATCAATAGTAACACACATATCAGTATTCATAACATTCATTTCTTTGTTATAATGCAATACATTATTTAAATGAATATGAGGTATTATATAAATCAAACACGTACTATGTTTTTCAAGTACAACAACAGAATTTCGTTTACAGAACATGTTTACCAGCAAATTATTTTATTATTGTGTTATATCTGAACCTAATCTATTTATTCAGTTTTTTCTTTTGTTTATTTCATTTCCTGAAATATTTCACGAAAAGGAAACATTGTTTAAGATATTTCTCATTAGTGAGATGAAAAAGACGTTTCTCATTACTTTGCGTTGAAAAAAAAAATTATTCAAAATATTTAAAAAAAAAAAATGTTTGGTGTATTCCCCAATTGAAAAAGTTCAATATTTTCCTCTGTTTACTTAATGAAATTTGATCTCCTGCTCAGTCTCTTTCTCTTTTCACAACATAATAGAAGTGTAACCGTATTGTGGCAATTGGTTTTATTGAGACACATTTTTATATTTCGTTAAGACAAAGATGTTAATAAATTCCGACGGTTACATTTTTTTTACAAATAAATGTGAATTCAAATCCAAGTAAAACGATTATATTTTTTTAATTGATTTTAATCGTGTTCTACAATAACACGATTCGTTATGTTAAGCGTCACCCATTCGATAGGTTTAAAATATTTAATTTGATATTTTAAAAGGAATTACTTTTACACATAAACTGTTAAGTTAGCGCTAATAGTTTGTAAATATGTATATTATTAATTAATAATTAAACGATAAAATTTCGGTAGTTGCTACACAAAAATATTAAATATGAAAACATAATTTTAAAATCTAAATCTAAAAAAAAAAAAAAATAATAATCACCGAAAAGTTGTTCTTTCTTATTAAATAAGTTTGCCCTATTTTTATAAATTTCTTGCAGACTTCCAGTTTTTAAACAATACATATGTAAGAAATGAATTTAAGATCCGATTCAGAGTTTTAAAAATACTATTTTTCGATTTCAATTTTTTGTATTTGTTTGTGGTACTTTTTCGTTTCTTCACCCCCACCCACAAAGTTTGTAAGTTTTTTTATCTGGAAATAACTTAAAATAGCAGGAAATATTAATATTAAAAATAACTAGTTGGAGAAATAATCGGATATAACCATTTATTTTACCATTTTTTAACTGTTTTCATTTATGTATTTTATAAATGTAATCTTTTTTTTTCCTTGGCGCGAGTGGTAGAGTTTCGGCCTTTCATACGGAGGTCCTGAGATTGAATCCCGATCAGGCATGGCATTTTTACACACGCTACAACTCATTCATCTCATCCTCTGAAGATATACCTAACGGTCGTTCCGGAGGTTAAAAAAAAAAAAATTGTATTTATAAACCCACCAGGTCTAGCTGAAATTCAGCTGATTTCGAAGTCGAGAGTTCTAAGGTTCAAATCCTAGTAAAGGTAGTTACTTTTATACGGATTGAATACTAAATCGTGGACACTGGTGCTCTTTGGTGATTGGGTTTCAATTAACCACACTTCTCAGGCGTGGTCGACCTGATATTGTACAAGGCTACACTTCATTCACTTTCATACATAACATCCTCATTCATCTACTGAAGTAATATCTTACGGTAGTTCCGGAGGCTAAAAGGAAACGGAGCGAAAAGTGAGAGATTGTATTTATAATTTATATTTATAATTATAAGTAATTATGTTTATATTTTTAATATGTAAAATATATTAATATGGACAATGTTTAAAATGACCAGTATAGAACAGTATGTTTATGTGTTATCGAGTTGTTGGGTTATTTCACCAACTTGGTTATTGTTAATATCAATATTTTCTGCTATTTGGAGTTTGTTAATCTAAATGGTTATTGGATTATTTTTCCAACCTTATTATTGTTAATATCAGAATTTTCTACTATTTTGAGTTATTTCAAGGTGAAAAACTTGCAAACTTTTGGCTGGGGGAAGAAACGAAAAAGTACTTTGTTTTGTTGTGTTCTCTATGTTTTGCTACCTAGAAATTTCATTATATTATTCCTCATTAAACAAGTAATTAACAGACTTCAAAAAATATGGCTTTCATTCAAACGTATGTATTTTTATAAACATCCAAATATTAAGTATTTACAGATAATCAGATTCCGATATTTTTTTTTTTTTTTTTTTTAGAGAAAGTCTGCAGTAGAGGTTTTCAATATAAAAAAGGACGATATTTAAAGAAAAAAAAAAACTATATAGATAATAGAACAACTGTCTACAAAAATTGTTATCATTGCATAAAGCATCATTTAAATTTATTCTTATATCGAAAGTTTTATAGTAAGAAAATTCAAGAAAGCTAAAGAAAAATTAAGTCGAAAAACATATTCCTCATTCAAGAGGCCTCAGTTGAAGCACAATAGTTATCTCTTTTTTTTTTATCATTTGATGAATATCTGAATATCTCTGAATATTTTTTCTTCTTTTTTTTTCTTTCTAATCTCCGTGGCTCGAGTGGTAGCGTTTCGCTATTTCATCTGGAGGTCCTGTGTTCGAACCCCGGACAGGCATGGCATTTTCACACGTTTCAAAATTCTCATTCCATCTCATCCTACGAAGCAATATTTTTTTCCCGAGTTAAAAAAAAAATTACAAAAAAATATTTTTTTTATAACACCAGGTTTCTCGTCTTAGTTTTTTATTCATGCGGGAACATTTTTTGTAGGATTACCATACCAATATTTTAAATAAAAACTTTATAATAAAATATGACTAGCAATTTTCAATACTTTTTTAAATTTCAAGTATTTTTTTTTTCTTTTTAAGCCGGCCCAAATTAAGAATTTTTATGTTGTTGGTTTGTATTTAATTGTTTTACCAACTTCAAAACGTATTAATTAAAAGAGAATGAAAAAAAATACAGTTTTTTATATCTGTTTTATTTTCCTCTTTTTATAAATTTTAGTTTAAGTAGATATTCATAATTAGGTAATATTTTAGGGATGGACAATGAAATAAAAATAAAACAAAAACCTTTTCAGCCTTTTAATAACATTAGTATGGAGGTAAAAAAAGAAGGTATAGTTTGGGAAAAAAGTGTTTGAGTCGTTACTGATTTAAAAAAAATATCCTTCCCTTTATTTCATTTAAACTTGAAAAAAATTAAACGCAAAGTATTAAAAAAACTAATAAGATTATTTAAAAAAAAATTATCTTCATGGTTTATTCTCTTTTACTTATTTAAGTTAATAAAATCAGTACCAATTTTTCTCTATTTTTTTGCAGAGAAATGAGGAGGATTACTGAAAAAGGATAGCTTATGATTAAGAGAAAAATAGCACTGTGAAAAATAATACTTTTAAAGAAAAAGCGTACTTTTACCGTACAAAATATTTGATTTATCGAGTATTATTAATTACTTAGTACAAAATAACTACTGATCGTATGATCAGTAACTTTTAATTTGAATCTTTGAGTTACTTTTAAAGTAATTGAAAGTGGTTTTGAAGACGTCTTTCAGTTTCTTTTTCAGTTACATAGATCAGACGAATTTATTTTCGTAGCACGATTTAAAATCTGTTATACTAAATATATTTTTAACTAATATTACAAAACTGTAACTAATTAATAAGAAAGGAGTAAAGGCCGATACTAAAAATAAATCCTGAATAAATAATGTTTTAAGTTTACAAGTAATTATGTAAAATTGAATATAATTATGATAATGTTGTCCATTTTATTATATTATTTTTCAAAATAAGTCTGTAATCGTCAGGTATTGTGTGTCATGGCCGTGAAAAATGATGACTTTTTTTAGAAGAATGTTAAATAATATATGATAAAAACTGTCGGCATACAAAATTGCACGTGAGTTGGACAAACAAATTATCACTAGGGGTGTCAACTAGACAAGGTTAGGTTGGTCGAGTCCATATTGCAAATAGTGCCTACGTATATCACTTATGTACGTACTATAGTTAGCTACTAAGTGCGACCTCCATTGTAGTTCACAGCTTCGTAAGAGTCGAGTGTTGTGCCATTTTATTCAGTGATTAGTTTCCAAGTAGTAACGTTCTTTAAACAAAGCGTTATGATGTTTTATTACGGTATTTTAGCATTCATATCCGTCAGTGTGTTAAGTGTTGCATCAATTAATACAGAAAATCAAAAAGTAATGAAAATTACAGAAGAAAATCAACCAAATCATGCATTAGGAGGAAATGTAGTTCCTGGTGAAAATTTGCAATCGGCTCCGGCACCGAGTGAAACGCCTACAAATGCAGTTCATAATGCAACACATTCTACAGAAAATGCAACCGTATCTACGACTCATCCTGCTGCAGAAGATAAATCGCACAGTGCAGGAACACCACCAGGTACAACTTCACATCCTACTGGAGCCGAGCACCCGACTTCAGAGCACAGCGACAGTCATAACGCACAACCGGAACCGCATCCAGAAACGGGACACAAAGGCGGTGATGCAACCCATTCAAATACAACCCACGGAGAAAAAGGTTCTTCTAATGCTGTATCTGCTGGTGTTTTATTTGTCCTCACGTCTGTAATAATTGCTCTAATTTAAACAAAAGTAATTAACATTAAATTGTGTAACAAATTACCAAATTCAGCTAAAAAGGTAACGGACAACTATTATTTTCTTTAATATATAACTGAAAAATTATTTTATTAGCTTTTTGAAGTTAAAGTAATATTTAAAATAGATCTGGTACTGTTTATATATATATATATATATGAAACAGTTAATTTCAAATAAAATAAAAATTTTACGGTTTAAAATTTTTTTTTAAATTGTTAAAACATTTTTTTTTGCATTTTTATATTTAAAACTTTATTGAAAATTAATTTATAATATTCCTAAAGTACGCTTCCTTGAAAAAAAACTTTTATTTTATATGGGAGATGAACTATCATAGAGTTTAAACTATAATTATTATTTAAAAAACAAAAACATATAATTGCTGAAGAGGCTGTTTTCTAATAATGAATAGCCTAGAATAATATTCTTGTTTTGAAAATAATTTCTTTTTATACCTCAAGATAAGCGGCTACTCATAAATTTTTATTTTAACCTTTTACTTATAAAATTTCGATAATAATTTCTTTATCTATAATTAGATTTTCTTAATTATTATTAGTTAATTAATTAATTGTTTTTAATGGTTATTAATTACGGATTATAAAAATAGTATTTTATTGAATATTATTATAAAAAAATTAGTTAATTCTGATGCTTTCTCCCCCCCCCCCTATTGTATTGTAACTCATAAATTTTTATATTTAAAACCATAAAATATTTGAAACTGAGAATTATAGTAACATAACTATTCTTTTAAACATTAAATAACATTTATAAACCTTTTCTAATGAATTCGTAAGATACATGAGTATTTTTTTAATAATTATTAGCTGTTTACAGAATTTTCTATAAAACATTAAGTGTCATGTATTCTTTGTGAATACGTAAAATGTTAAATTTTATGTTAAATAATAAATAGAATTACCTTTAGTTAGCCTGTAATACTATAATTATTAAAAAAATCATAAAATACTATATTTCGTATTTATATTCCTTTTTTAGATATATATTAATGTTAGTATATGAAAATTAAAAATTAAAATGATTGCTGACTTAGCGGTGTGTGAAAAAACGATTGTAGAGAAATATTGAAATCTAAAAACGTTCTAGAGAAATTACTATATTAATTAATAAAACGAAAGGAAAGTTGATAAAATAATAAAAAGTAACAAAACAAGATGCAATTTTTCAAGTAAAGGTACTTTTTATGAAGTTTAATATTTCATGTAATCGGCTTTCATTTGTATACATCATTTGTATTAACTACTTAATTAGTTTTTTATTTCATTTTTTTTTTTATCGTTGATGAGTCAATTTCCATTTTTCTAAATGAAGAATTTCATTGCGTATTATCAGTGTTCTTAATATGCAAATTATTATTGTTATTACGATTAAATTACAAACTAAGCGTTAAAAATATTAACACACGTAAGATTTATTATCTATTTCATTAATCATTATTCAGTGTTTATTAAAATAGTATATACATAATTTTTTATTAAAAAAAGTATATACGTAATTTTCCAATAATAAACCTTAATTTTTAAGTATTTTTTTATATTGTTTTTTTTTTTAATTTCAATTGGAAAAAAAATCTACATACAGCAATATTAAAAGATAACTTGAAAAGTTGATTTAAACCGTGATATAAGCAAAAATAAAGCTGTGACAATGTTTGAGTATTCTTTACTATCTATAGTTAATTAACTTAATTTTAAAGAATTTTTTCCTGGTAGTAAATTAATTTCATTTCACGAAAATTCATTTTTAATTACAAATCAGTGGATAAAAATTCTGATTGCCAGTAATATTTGTAATTATAATTTTTTTTTAAATTTATTATTGTCTAATTAGCCAATGTTATTTATTTTCGTGTTAAAATACATTATTTATGGTATAGTATGAAATGAAAATATTACATTTCTAATTCTTACAAAATTAATTCCAGTTATCAATTTAAAATTGAAGGCTGGCCACAAGTTGGCATACATATTTTAATAAACCTAATAAAGTTCCTAATTTTTATTTGTTTATATATAATCTACGAATATATATATATTAATAAATAAACCCGTGCGTACTTTTACGAAAAATTTTTTTTTTATCTATTATCAACTTTAAAAATAACATTTATCGTGGAACGAAAGAGCTTTTTTGTTTTTATTTTAAAATGATATAAATAAACATTCCTAATCTGAACAAAATTGGCCACATTTTTTGTAATTCGTATTAGATTTACACATTTTCAATATTACTTAAGTAAATCGGATTGTATATACACAGCCCAACAATGTTAATACGTCGGTCAAAGTAGAATTATTGCATATAATTACTTACGCGGATGCACACAAATATACATAATTTAGTTCAATAATATCTTATTTTTACGATTAAAACAATTATAATTTATTTATAATCTACAATATTTGTAGTAGTAATCCATCAGTTTTATAAGAAAATTTCATCTATTTAGTGCCATCTAGGCTTTATATGATAAATGGTGATACTTTTCCTGTAGGTCTAAATTTATTATATTTGATTTATTGTACAGGATAAGCGACTAAAAACCAAAAACTATTTTATAATCACAGTTATTATTATAATAGAAGTTAGTTTAATTTTTAAAAATCACGTAAACAATTATTAGTTTTAGATTTAAAAAAAATTAAATTAATAAAAATATTAATTTCTTTTAATATAGGTATTTGATATATTTTTTTAGCTAAAATATAATTTTAGTTGTATATTATGTATGTAAGGTACTTATTAAGCTATAGTTTACTTCAAGTTAATTAATTCAATAAGAATATAATTCCTTTTTAATATAGATTATTTCTAAGAGTATTATTCATAAAATCATACGAATGTATTAAATTATATTAGTTAATATTCATATAAATAATTCAATATTGTATAAAAAAAATTTTGAGGTTAATATTATTAATTTGTTTTGTTTATTATATGTATGAATAAATTTTGTTAATTGAGGGTAGTAATAAATAAAATTTATGTAGAAGTTATTAATTTGTGATTGATTATAAATATCAAATTTATATTTTGCTATGATTTTGTCATTTAATATTTCTAAAAATCCTTCTAAAAAAAAAAAGAAGTATTTTCAATGTAATTTTAACAAAAAATCTATGTTTTTTTTTCTATTAAGTTTAATTAAATGTTTTTAAATAGCTATAGAAAGTGATAAATATATAACCAATATTTTTCGTGTTATGAATAATAAAATATCAATTAGTGTATTTAATGTATTGTAACAATAAATATATTTTATTTTCTTTAAAATTACACCATAATAAAATTTATATTTATGAAGTGTAGTAAATATTTTTAATAAATATTGGGTAATATTAAAATGACTTAATTTTTATTTATTTATTTTATAAACTGTAAACAATTACTAAAAAAAATTATCCCATCTTATTCATCAGAATTAACAGTAAAATATTGAAAAATTGATTTCCAAATTTTAGTTTAATTTTAAGTGGTTTTGGTTTTATTTAATAAACTGTTACAAATTTGTATTTATAAATGTAATAAAAATAAAATATATTAATTTAAATATAGAAAATTTTGCCATTGAAAGCCAAACCTAATTTTTATAACAGAATACATTTTTTTTTTTTTTTTTTTTAATAGCTTGTTTCAAAATGTTTGTTATCTTTGTGACCATCTTTTATGACTGATCTCACACTAACATCAATGATTTTATTTGCTACTGTAGGCAATTTTTTTTTTTTTTTAATTGCACGCATAAAGAATGGAACTAAAGTTTTGTTGGATTTGAATTGTGTCTGTTGATCTAGTAAGTTATTTAGTGTGTTTTTATATATTTCATTTTTTTTTTAATTTGTTCCTTTTTTTATATATGTACAGAATACAAAGATGATTGAATATTTTTTGAGGTAAGTTTTTAAAAACTGTAATCTAAAATTTGGTTCAGTTTTGGGCAAAAATCACAAAATTACAATATTTACCATCAAAATATTTATTGTTTCAAACCATTGTAATATTGAGCTGTTTCAGGAAGAAAAGAATAACAACTGGACTTAAATATATTGCAGCAAAAAGAAAACTATTTATCTATATCTATTGATACCAAGTTTTAAAAATGCAGATACATATATTATACATAAATCTTGTGGAAAATTTAAGGTTTATCTTTTCAGAAAACCATTAGTTTGCATGCTGTAGTAAAATTACTAGAAACTGGATTACCAATATTTCATAATTAGTTTCTGAATCTGTCATCTTAGTATCAATATTTCCCAGGATGAATTTGATTCCAGTTTATTCTTGCCAAAGAAAGTTAAATTTCTTAATCTTCTTCTTCTTCTTTGTATAGAAACAAATTTGATTGAGGATTATTCAGAATTGGACAAAATATATCAAATACCTTCAGAATAATTGTTACTTTGCTTTTGGTTTTGTTTTTCAACTGCTATATAATTTTACTTTTAGAATGTTACATAAACCATTGTGGACAGTTGGGTGGTGAAAATGATGCAAAATATGCAATTTTAAAATTAATGAAAGAACCAAATTTACTTCAGATAGACATTTTTTTAGAATTATAAACATTATACTTTTAGTTGTTTTTCAACCATCTTCAGGGACAGCGGATTGGTATTTTACATCCGGGGACAAATATGAACTCTTTCTATTCATTCACAGTATGCTGTTGAATTTGCATGTATTTGTTTTATTATATAATTTTCAGGTGTATTTGTTTATTTATTTAATTTTTTGTTTGTACATAGGACATCTAGGTTGTTAACATTTACATAGTTGTAATGTGTTTAGAAAAATGATTTCTTTCTACAAATTTTTAACTTGTAATATTTAATTTAAAAATTATTTTTTACTAAAATGCACTATTTAATCTTTAACTTAACAGTTGTATTCTTTATTTGTCTATAATTAATTTCAAATCCATGTAAACAAATCTCGTATACTGACTAGACATAATAATACATTGTGTAGAGCACATGATTGTAAGATAAATTATAAATATAACAACAAATGATAAGATAAAAATGGATGTGATGAAAGCCCACATTATTGTTTTTAACGCAAACCCATGAAGTAATGTTAACATTAATATTAAACATAAAATTTCAAAAAAATAATTCACCATTCAGATGGCACTGTTGAAAATTATTTTTAGCAAATTTGTATACATATTTAATAGGATACAGAAAAATTACAGTTTTTTTATTTTTATTTTTTGCAGTACTACCAGAAATTAATTCACAAAACTATGTTGTTTCCATAAAAGAAAATCATTTAATTCATTTTAAATATATTTGTGGTAAGTTTTTTTACAGATAGTAGTAATATGATTTCGGGTAGTGGTAACTTACCGGATTGATTATAGTGGTTAAACTCATCGCAAATCAGCTGATCATGATTAAAGCTGAGAGTTATAAGGTTCAAATCCTAGTAAAGGGTTTTATATGTATTTGAATATTAGATCGTGATTATTGGTGTTCTTTGGTGGTTGGGTTTCAATTTCAATTAACCACATATCTCAGAAATTGTCAACCTTTTTTCTTTTTTTTTTTTTATCTATTTAGCCTCCGGAACTACCGTAAGGTATTACTTCAGAGGATGAATGAGGATGATGTGAATGAAGTGTAGTCTTGTATAATCTAATCTCAGTTCGACCACTAGGAATGGTCAACCTGAGACTGTACAAGACTACGCTTCATTTAATTCAAACATATCCTCATTCTTCCTCAAAAGTAATACCTTACGGTGGTTCCAGAGGCTAAATAGAAAATGATGAGTTAGTAACTTATTAAAAATGCCAATGTAAGCATAACAAGCCCATTCATGTAAGTTGATGTACCTTTTTGAATTACCTAAAAACTGTTCTGTAGCAAAATTCATTTACATAGATACCAGATAATGAAATAATAGCCCACTTTTGTATCTTAAAAACTTGTTCTGACTTTTTGGTGGAGCCCCAAAAGATGACATTATTCAGTGTATGGGATTATATGTAGGCATAATAAATATTTAATAATGAAGACAAGCTTAGGGTTTTATTAAGGCACTTCAAAAAAAAATTGTACAATTTGATTTTGTTAAAGCAAAATCAATTTGATCTTTCCCCTAAGAATTTGTCATTAATATAAGATCCAGAAATTTTGCTTTAGGGCAACAGAAATATTATCATTATCAGTAATGTCAATTCTACACATGCAATAAAATATGAAATTCTGAGAAACACAATGCAAACATCAGGAAACATACAGTTAAATTTATTTCTATTTGAATTATCATACTACTTGTATAATATGTTGACAGTTAATTGGCGTTCAATAAATGATATTCTGTAGTGATCAGCCTGAGCTTACATAAGACTTTTTATTTGTGCTTATAGCTCACAGGATATTGTGAGACAATATATGTTTAATAAAACAAATACATATTGAAATTCTGACTCGCAATGCACCCTATTGCTCATAATTTTTGTCTTTGTAAATTCTGAAAGAAAAAACCTCATTTAACTTAAATGTAGTAATACAAAATTTCTTTCCCTTTTTTTTTTAACTAATTTATTTTGTTGGTAAATTATCTACAACAAAAGAAAAAAGTTCAGTAAAGAAATATTGTTAAAAAAAAATCCACCAATCATTGAATAAAATTTTAGTCTAATCAAGACTAAACATTAACTGGGTACATTCACACAGATACTGGTAAGTTGCAAATGACTTAAGTTGTTGATTTCACTCTACATAAATAACATATATATATTAAAATACTTTAAAAAATACTTTTCTTTATTAACTCTTTCCAAGGAGCTTACAGACATACTCAGAAAATGGAATGGTTTGCAAAAGTGGTATATGAATATATTCTTACAGTCATTTTAGAAATAAATTCAATTGAACTTTATCATTACGCATTCAAAGTAGTATCATTAAATAGTGACTTAGGTTTTACATTCATGATGGTAATAATTGTTAACCTGTTTGCTTATTTTTTTTTTTTTAAGATTTTGTCATGTGAAGTGCTTTTTGTAATCTCTACAGAGAGTTTGATTATGAGTTTTTTGTGTTTAGTATATATTTATTTATATTATAGTCTCGGTCAAATAAATTTTCTATTATTATTTTTTACTGTATAATCATAAGATTTCATTTATCATAGATGAAAAGCAGATTTAATGTTATTTTGCTTCATAGTGGTTTATTAAATGGTAACAAAATGTTTACATTGTTATTGTATTGTTCTATTAATGAAGTAATAAAAAGAATTAATAATCATGACAGTAGATATTAGATATTTTTGCTTGGTAAGAATAATTCGTGATTGAGATAGATTACTTAATAAATTCTTATACAGCATAAATAGTAATCATCAACTGAATGCACACAAGAATGAAAGTATCTTAACGAAATAAAAACAAAAATAGGTAATTAAAAATTCAAATTGTAACAAATTTATGTAAAAAGACACAGAATAAAAAGATTTTTATTTTCATTTTATTACATGATCAAATTTACAAATACAAACTTATATTAGTCAAACAAACTTGTATTAGTTTTATTAAAAAAGAAATAATTCATCAGTTGATGAGAAGTAATTGATTCTGTAATGATACTTTAATACCAATTTTACTTTCCAGTCTTGTACATTTTTATGATTTTTGAAGTGTGTTTTTGTAGATGGTTTTTTAAGTAATAAATTTTTTAATTATTCCATTTTTGTAAATTATAAACATTTATTATTTCTCAAAGATGTTACAAGTTTCTTACTTACAAAAACAAAGTGAACTTAAAAAATAAAAACTTCCTGCAAGAATATTTGCTTCATATCATATATCATAATGGTAATTTTCTCAATTTTAAAACTTCTTTTTTATATAAAAAAAGTATTTTATTTTGTGGTTGAATTTATTTATTTATTTTTTTTTTTTATTCAGTCCCTTAATTTTTTTTCAATATGGTTGGTTTTAATATCAACCAAACTTTTCAGTTTAAAGTGAATATATTCATAATATTGGCCACAACAAACAAAATCCCTAAGATAATAATACATAGAGGCTAAAATAATGAAGCCCTGTTACGTACTATAAATTATTAACATTGCAGCAAAGGGTAACAAGATATCGTACGTTACTATAAGAATTTACTGACAACTTAAAATTTGTTACCTTAGTACTTGTGTTTGTTTTATTTCTTTTTCTTTTCTGTTTCATAGAGTTAAACATCATGTGATTTTTATATTGTATATTATTTGTACTGTCATATCTTATGCTAGAATGCTATTGTGGTATTTTTTAATTTCATATAAAATTTAATAATTTTTTTTAACTCCAGATTTTAAAACACCAGGCTGCTAGAAAGTGTTTGACCTCACTTAATAGTTACTGTCAGTTTAAAAAGAATGAAATTTTCTCTTTCATATAATTTCATTTACTAGCTCAAGTAACAGTACATAGAAGAAATCTTAATGAAGAAATTACTTCTCAAGTTCTAAAGTTTTTTGTGATGATGAAATTGATAACAATTTCAATTGCAGTTACAGTGAAGAAAAAAAATGTATATATATTTATTTATATATTTCTCTAATGTGTTCATTGCAGTTGGTTCAACTAGTGAAACCCCCCCCTCCAAAGATCCAATGAGGTGAGAGTGATAAATGTGGTATGTATATGAAGTGTAGTCTTGTGAAGATTTAGGTCAACCATTGCTTGTCTAGTAGATAACGCGACATCGCAAATCAGCTGATTTCGAATTCGGGAGTTCTAAGGGGTTCAAATCCTAGTAAAGGTAGTTATTTTTATATGAATTTGAATACTAGATCGTGGATAGCGGTATTCTTTGTGGTTGGGTTTTTTTTAACCACCCTTCTTCAGAAGTGGTTGACCTGAGATTGTACGAGACTTACACTTCATTCACATTCATACATATCATCCTCATTCATCCTATGAAGTAATACCTTATGGTAGTTCCGGAGGCTAAACAGAAAAAGAAAGGTCAACCAGTGCTGAGACTTGTGGTTAATTGAACCCCAACTATAAAATCACGCAGATTTCTACTCTCTTATTCAATTCTGTAGTAGGATTTAAACCTCAGAACCTTCAACTTAAAAAATCAACTATTAACTGATTTGCAACAATGAATGAACTAACCATTAAACCAGTGAATCCAACCAGACCAGTGCAACTTTATAACTATTTGCATAGAAATATTAATAATATTTATCATAAATAACTGTTGAATCAAAATTTCTATGAACAATATTAATAATGGAAGATATCTTTTAATCATTTTCTGAGAAACATGTTTTCAAATAAATTGGCTACTACTGCTGAATCAATATTTTTAATGCTGAAATTTCTTTTGATTGTATAAATGTTAGTAAAAATTTGTATGAATAATTCTGGTTTGTCCTCTGTTATCCTCCCCCAGTCTGCCGAATATTATTATCCCATGATTTATATTATATTTTATGCTGTACATATAAAAAAGAGGGTATTAAGGGGAAATTCATAACTCAAGTGTTCATTCCTGTCAAAGATTAAACTAGTCCTCACCAAGAGGTTGGTTCATTTATGATTATTTTGATAGACTTAAGTAAGAATGTTCATACTTGTCTGATTACATCATTGTATTGCGGTTTTAGCAATTTGGATTGTTTGATATTTATTTTTAAAATTACATCAGTTCATCGTAGTTAATCAATCAGCATATTGTGTTATTGTCACTGTTGTAATAGTTTCAATTGGGCATTGTTATGGTTCTTCCTTTAATTGTGTATAAATTTGGCTTTGGAAATTTAAAATTTTTGGCATATGCAACAATTATCTATGTTCATTTGTAAATATTCAATGTTTGAAATGTTATTTCAGCTTAATATTTCTTAATATTTTTTTTATTACTTCGGCTTAATATTTAAAAAAATTGGACTTCTTGCACCTTT
>JAAAKQ030400668.1:5889-21441 GCA_010016005.3 Zanna intricata
ATTTCTCAAGCTCTAGTGTATCTGATGAGCCACTTCGGATTTCAAATACTGATCATTTTGCAAAACAATTTGCTGATTTTTAATTGATAAGAAATATGGTATATATTTTGTAAATGTATTTTTGATTATTCAGTTTATAAAATTTTATACAAAATAAGATCAGTAAAATTTGACTTTAGGAAATTTTTTCTTCTAGACAAGTTAGAACATTAACTTGACATTAACATTCACTGTTTTCAAACCCAAAAATGATGTATCAGCAGTAGAAAATATAAATGTGTAATGTGAAATTTGTAACATAGTATTTGTTGAAGACAACTACAATTTTTTTTTTTTTTTTTATAGTTGAATAATTTAATAAGCTTAAAACTTCTGTGTGGAAATATAGTATGAAATATATTACATTTCCATATACATTAGGGAGTAAAAAAATGTATGTCAGAAATGCTATCCTGATTGGGATTTGAACATAGAATTTTCAAAAAAAAAGGAGAGGCTTTACTACTTTGTTACGAATTTAAAATACATTTTGAATGATTTTTAGCAGTTATTTATCCCAATTATTAGAATTAAAAAATGTTGTTGATTACGATATACTTGTTACGGATATCTATTTTCAGGAATCATAAGACCTTGCTGTTAATAAGGAAACATCTGTGTCTCTTAAAAACATGTATTTAAATCTGATTGGTATAGTGCCACCACAAATGATGGGCATTTGAATAGGTCAGATAAATAATTGTTCGTGACAGGACAACAGTGTTTTCAGAAGGAACCCTAAATATCAGGAATTTAAAGCTTTGAATGTACCATACTTTAAATGCTACAAGGCTGAAAAAAAAAACAAAAAAAAACTATAATTTCCTATGAAATATTTTTTTCAATACTATTTAATGAAACATATGAAAATAGGGAGAAATTTTCCAGGGTTATCGTAGTCTCCTAATCACTTCTGTAACTAGGGTTTGTTAACAACGGGTTTGTTTACATCAGAAAATGTAAGCCCAGTTATTACATAATTTGATATTTCTGATTTTGTGTTGTGCGTGCGTGCGTGCGTGTGTGTGTGTGTGTGTGTGTGTGTGTGTGCACGCGCACACACACATTTATGTGCTGCTTACCCAATTATTATACATATTTGGAACATTTCAGAAAATTATTGAACTTTTGATCTCATCTATTCCTTTCTTATTAATTATTCGTTTTATTACTATTAAAGTGGATTATATTTTTAGGTCAGTAAACAAGTCTTCATTTAAGTTTAATTATTTTATATTGTGTTGCATCTTATGTAAAATAAATCAAAATAGCCTGTAAGAAATTATACATATTGCAGAGACTGCTGTGCAATATGTATTACATGCATGGATACACATTAGTTTATGTAAACATTGTAAAGAGATGGAACCATAAAAACTCATACATTATGTACTAAAATTGTAAATTTGTTATTTCATTTTATACAAATTGTAATTTTTTTACATTATTTATTATTTTATATACTTTGTATATAAACATTGATTTATAATTAAATCAGTGTCTTGAACATTTTTTTTTTTAACCAGTTCATTTAAATTACTTGTTTTCATTTATGAAATTTATGTTATAATATTATAGTTAGTGTACCATTTTTAAATCCAATAAATTAATTAAATCTGTTTTAAAAAATAAAATAAATAGTAAAATAGGAAAAATAAAAATAGTAAATAGTAAACAGTTTCACTGTTTTGAGTACAGTATTTGATACGGCTTTGGTTAAGAGGCTTTTGAATCAATGAAACTCCTTTATCAATGAAAGAATGACAATTTTCCATTCTTGAAGACTAGAGAATTACCATTCTTTCATTGTTTACTTTGTCATATATTTTTACACAGTCATACTTTTTTACACCCATGAATTGTGTCACCTTCAATAATATAGCTCACAATGTTATGTTGGGTCTCCAGAAGATCTTGGAAAATGAAGGAAGTTTTCCTTCCTTCTATTCGCCAATGAACTCCTGCAGTGCGATTCTTGCATATATCTTACTCATATTAAGTTTTCTTTACTGGTTCTCTATGTTTATTTATACTGTTATGCTTTTGTCAGGTAACAATACTCATGCATAAATTTACATACTTTTGTACTGTTCTGATCATTCATGGAAATTCTCATCAGTAACACTCTTACTTTCCTCAGAAAACCAAAACTTGCACCAAAATTTCCAGTATTTCACTTCCACTTTTATTAAATTTGATGAAAAATGTAGTTTCTTTACTTCTCTAATTTTAACACTGACATTCTTGTAATATACTAAAGCATAGCAAATAACAGACATCATTCAGAAACAAGATGATACTGTTGTTTTGTATCAATGATGCTGCTGTGAGGAGCCAATGATTACAGTTTCTTCTATTGCATGTGTTTCTGCTAATGCACATGTTCATGAAATTTATTGTCAGACCTCATATTTGAAAAACCTGATTCTCATCTTTCCCGGCTTCCCTTTAATCAAGATAATTACAGGCATTATATTTTTTCTACTGTAAATTATGACTGAAACATATTTTTAATTGGATTACATTTAAATTCTTTAAATTTTATTTTAAAGCTATTACATTGAAATAGCTTTGCCATTACAGAAACAATAACTTTAATTTTCAACAAACAGTTTGTTATTGAATTCAATATGTATCTGTATCTGATGTAACTGTATCTGTATCTGTATATGTATCTGTATGAACATTTTTTATCTTTGATAAAAGAAAACATACTACAACCTGCCTCATCATTATGTTAATGATGATATTATGTGGATGACTTGTTGAAGATCCAAAAGAAGCAAAAGTGATCAGTTGTCAATGTGGGACCAGTTTGTAAACAAGATGAAGAGCTAAACCAAGACCTATTGCTGTGGTTCAAAGACTTGAATCATGTATTAATATAAGACAATCTTTTCAGAATGCTAGGTCAAGAAGATATCAGGTGGTAGAATTAGTCACTAGACATGTTACCGTTGATGGGTATATGTTATCACAATAATGAAAATTGTATAATATGGTAATCAATTTACCAGTTGTAATTTTTTATATATTACAACTGAAGAAATAAAATATTATGTAATGAAAAATAATAAAAGAATAAAAATAAAACCAGGTAGTTGTCGATAAGAACAGAGGCTTCATATCAAAATTATCTAAACTTCTATAGAAAGTATTTTTTCATATAGTTAACATAGATTAGTAGTTTCTAAATAAAAAACCATTGTTAATTATACATTAAAATCATTTGTAATTACTAATTTACATTTTCAATAACTTTAGTAAACTTTTTTTTCACGAGATTTACTTTAATAGGGGGGGGGGGTGTCCTTCCAGTACCTTGTTTGAAGGAAAACTCACTTGCAATGATTTTCCCTTTTCCTTTATATTGGAGCACACCACAAGACCATACAAACATCATCTCAGTAGCATCAAAGATATGATTAAACTTGAAAGAAGCTATGGAAAGGTAATCTAATTATGATAAGTAATTTCATATTTATTGTTTTATGACATTAGTTGACATAAGAAAAAAACAAGTTTAATCAAAATCAGAGAAGGGCCACTATAACCACATTATTCCAAAATTAAAACAAAACATGCTTTTACTAGAGAATAACATTAGGAAAAAAATTACAACTGGTAAATTGATTACCATATTATACAATTTTCATTATTGTGATAACACATACTCATCAATGGTAACAATGTCTAGTGACTAATTCTACCACCTGATATCTTCTTGACCTAACATTTTTAAAAGATTGTGTTATATTAATACCTGATTCAAGTCCTTGAACCACAGCAATAGGTCTTGGTTTAGCTCTTCATCTTGTTTTCAAACTGGCGCCACAGTGACAACTGATCACTTTTGCTTCTTTTGGATCTTCAACAAGTCACCCAATACTCCCAGTGAAATCTGCAAACATCCTAGATCATACATTTTCTTGTAAATTTACAAATAAGATAAAATGTAAACTAAGAGAATGATTCACATTACATTTATTTACATTTACAAACTTCAATTGCTTTAAATAAAATCTGTAAAAATGAGAGCTGCTAAAAGTTAAATTTCATTTAGCTATATTTTCATGTGCACAGCAAATAAGTGTTATATTATTAAAGTATATATCATCTATGTGCTCATAATTTAGTTTAATAATAGCAAAACATACTTTAAGTTTTAATAACAAATCTTAAATTTTACTTTCTAAGTTTGAAAATGTTCTATTACCTAAGTTTGCAAACAGTTTTTCACAATTTATATTTTACAACAAAGAATAATTTTAAAACTAAAACAGAATTTATAGTTTCTAGGCTATAAAAGAAATTCATTAGCTACATGCCAGCTAAAGGAGATATGAAGATTGTAGGTAACATTTTAAATATCTACAATTAATAATGGTTCCTTAGTTATTTATCTATGAATTACATTTTTAAAGAAAATTAATATTTAACATGATACAGAAAAAAGTACTTTGTGGATAGATAAATAGAATTATATTTTTTTAATATTAGCCATCTTACATAGAGAAAAACTTTATAGGTATCAAATAACATTAGTGCCTGCAGTAATTTGACTTTAATAAATGCAGTAAAGAACAGTAACTATTAAGATCAGCAGCAAAAAAAAAAAAAAAAACTTTAGCAATCCTGTAAGGATGAGTTACCATTTTGAAAAGAATAATTGTTGATTAAGATATACTCATATGCTGTGTGTTTGTAAAGTCGCTGTGCAGTATGCTTTAAAACTATGTGGTGCATCCTGTTCTTTCAGCATTAGATTGGTTGGCCTGTGGGTTGTTGGGCCTTGCTTACTAATAAACCAAGATGGTGTTCCTTAACAAAATGTAGTTCGAACCCTTATCAAAAAATTTCTGACAACAGGCTCTGTTGAAGACATTGATCGAAGTGGAAGACCACTTAAACTAAACAAACAAAAGTTGCTTGATATTTCGGATCCTACGGTAGAAAGTCTATCAAAGCAATGTGTAAGTTAGCACTAACAGCAAGATATTGGAGTTGCTACCACACATAAAGTTATAAGAAAAGAACTGAAACTTTTCCCTTACAAAGTAATATGTGTTCAAAAACTGAACCCTGTAGATCATGCCAAAAGACTAAATTACTGTCAATGATTTAAATTTTTTATTGACTTAAAATTCCATAGGATCCTGACATTAAGTTTTTTACAGATAAAACTGGGAGGGAATATTAATCCACAAAATACACAACTGTAGTCAACAAATACCCCCAATGATTTACACAAACAATCTTTACATGAAGCAAAAATTGGAGTCTGGGTTGATATAAGTAGGACAAATTGTGGGGCTTTTTTGAAAATAACAATAATGATAATTATTGTGCTGTTTTAATAAACTCCATTAGTCAGTTAACAAGATAGCGCCTTAGTGCACACAGCTAGGAGGTCAATAACTTTTTTATGAAATGTGTTTGGTGAACGAATCATTTCAAGGGGTTTGTGACCTGCACAATCACCCGATCTGATTCCCCCCAGGTTACTTTCTAGGGGATAATGAAACTAGCAGTGTATCACAATAGACTATTCACAATTGAACTAAAAACTGAAATAATGGCATACATAAAAGACATTCCAGTACATCAGCTGGTTGAAGTGTTCGAAGAAATTTAAATGTGTGATATGTTGTACTGATGCTGGATGAGGTCATTTTCAACAACTTTAATAAAATATTCCAGTTACTGTAATATCCATTTCTTTAAAATAATGAAATAAAGTACAAAGTAATAATTAAGAAAATTTTGTCATTACACTTAAACTATTCCTATACACAGCTGTATAAAAGCAGTTTGATAATGAAAGTATAAAATTCAGAGTCATGAAATAAATATTAATAGAATGAAAACTTTTAAGTAATGTACCGTTACTAGTTAAAGCCAGCTAGTGCTGCGTTCTAGTTTCATTTTGCTCTGGCCTGAAAACCAATGCTTACTTTATTCAAGTGAAGAATCCTGTCGGGCGTAGTTAGGTGTCATGTCATGTTATTTTACACTTTACATTGTATTTAGTTAATAGTGCTAATAAACATTCAATTATTCAAAAGAATATTGTTTTGTTATTTCATCCTCTAATACAGTCGTCCATTGTAGCTCTAAAGACTTAACAAGTAAAAGAAAAAAAAAAAATCATACGTAACCCTACTGTAATCTCCAATGAGAGGATTAACCAGAATTCTTTTTTTTTAATCTCCGGAACCCTTGTTAGGTATTTACATCAGAGGATGCAATGATTGATTTGTAGTGTGAGTAAAAACGATATGCCTAACCAGGATTCGAACCCGAGACTTCAGATGAAAGGTCCGCTCATGCCACAGAGATCGGCTAACCTAACCTGAATACTTTATTTGGATACTGCTACACATACATTTAATGGATGGATGAAAATCTTTGTTTAGCAACTCTGTTCTGTGCTGGGTGAATCTTTAACTTCTTTTCTTTTTTTTTCCTTCACCCTAGGGCTGAACCCACATTGAAGAATTACACAGGTAGGGAATTGTTGTCCAATCTAATGGGTCTCTCTGTCCACCAGCAGTACATTTGGCACGACTGGTTAGCCCATCAGTTCGGATCCTTTCTTCTGCCTGCCTCAAACCCAGGGATCGGAGGCAGGGAATCAGAGCCAACAAAGTCAACCTTAGACCCCACCCCAGAGGCTGGGACTCTGTCTTTATGGCCTTGCCTCTAATGTGGCTCTCCCGCACAGGAGACCATATCAGGACTCTGTCTTTTGAGATCTTAGATACATATAAAGTATAGTATCTTCTGGAGTTACTATACTTCATACATATAATATGTACTACTTCTGGAGAAGTAGATATCTAAACTGGTCAACGTAAAACCATTCATCAATAATGTGCTCCTTTTATAAAAAGAAAACATTTCCTTATTTCCCAGTATTTGTCTCATACTGGGTTTATAAAGAGATAGACGGTCACTTCACATGACCTTTCTCTTTACTTACCCTTGATTCCTGTATCTTATTTTGGATTCCATGTCAGTCTGGTCAAATAGGTCTATACCAAGGTTGCTGGAACCTATAAAGCCAACCTTATAAATACAACCTATTAAATAAAAGAGGGATTGCCTGTGGACCATACAGGATTCTGATTACTGCACAATAATATTCTGAATAATAAGAATCTGGCACAAATGAATTTATTGTAAAGTATATTAATAAAGTATGTACATCATTAAAGGTTTTACATTTGATAGAGTATAAGTATATTCACATGAATTCATGTTCTCAATCTGTTTATTTTTTAATGCCATATAGATCTCTCTCAGCTGTTTACCATACGTCAACACAATTATATGCTATAAAAATAGTTAAATAAAAATAGTACAAACTAGATCAGAAAAATAAATAAACAAATATAAAATACATCCATACTACAGTAGCTCAATTGTATTACTGAAGTATTTAACTATAGTTGAAATTAGTGGATTGTAAAAACTACAATTTTAAATTTATTTCAAGATGATCGCATTAATGGACATACAGGAAATTTAGCTCTGCTATACTGCTTTGCCTTTATGAAATACTGAGGTGGAAGAGTTTTTAAGATAAACTGATTGAAGAATGCAAATTTAAGTGTTAGAATTTATTAACAACAGTTAATTATGTAATGAATTTTTTATTTTTTTTCTCTGTAATGATTCATAATAATAGTGTGCAAATAAGAGATTAGCTGATTCATAAATTACAAGTCCCTGTAATTTTTCAGGCAATTCTGTTATGTCTATTTTACTCATTCTACATATTTCCAATGTTTAGAGCTAATACTATAACTTACACCCCTAGTAGTTAAAAGTACTCTGCAATTTCTTAATTTTTCTTTCTATGTTTTTCATCAGTGTTTTGCAGCTTAAATTTTTTCACAAATTGAACTTCCAGCTTAATATCAACTTAGGCTTACATCTTCAGAAGTACCATTACCTCTAACTGAGAAAAATTTCAAAGCATGATAAGATTTTTAACTGAAAAAGAAGGTTGAAAAGGAACCCTTAAATATATAAACTTCTTAAATCAACTTATAAATAGAATTCTTATTCAATATTCAAGATATATAAATATGAATCCCGTGGAAGTTGTTGACTTTCCTAAATCCAAAAGTCCAGCATTCAAATCCAAAATTAAATCTCATATTAATCTTTTAATATCTGACTGTGTTCTATGTCAGTTTTTACTGTGGAAACTCAAAATAAAAATCAGACAATGTATACTTTTCTCTTTTTTTTTAACTGTTGTAATTTCTTTATTGATTTACAGTAATAATTCATCAGTCAAGTACATTTGTCCACTTTCCTCACCTACAATTACATCCATAAACTCTATTCACATTCTGATGAAAAAAAAAATTGAGCAATAAGATCATTTTTTTATATAGCAGACCTCAAAATTATACCAGTGTATCAGAAAAATTAAAGATGTGTATCAGAAATGGATTTAAATGTACAATTAATTTTTTAAAGTGATTTAAATTTGACTACACATAAGCTTGAAGTTGTTACATGGGAATATGTAGCAAATCTTTGTTAACACTGAAAAATGTTGAGCTTTATTACAATTCAGAATTGGAATCTTCTGAATGAAAAGCACAATATGACCATTCCACCTTAGAAATTGCTATGTATTAAACAGAAATATTTATTTTCATTAAATTTACAGGGATCATGAATGTTTTCTTTTTAAAATATTGAAAAAAGCTAGCTAGTATGTTATTTAAATAAAGCTGTATACAGCTGTAAATTTTTCTGTATTTGTTTAAAAAAAAATGAAATTTTATCTACCACCTTTTTATTAATAGATTTTGTTTTATTTTACAGAAGAATACGTTTACTTTATACATATTTTAAATAACATTGTTTTCATAATATTATTTTCCTTTTACAAAACTAATCAATAATGTACAAGTAAAAATTCGCTTTAAATTTTCAATGAAACATAAGGATAATTTAAAATCAAAATGATTCACTGTGTAGCTGACAGTAATGTTTTAAAATAAATGTTAAATTATTAATAAAGAACTTCTTAGATATATCAAATTAGGCCTGATGAAATAGCATACACTGAACAAGCACAATTGCTAAGTAGTCATACATTATAATACTGATTCTGTTGCAAGTGTGCACTTTGATAGAATATTTAATAAGATAATTAAAAACTGTTAAAAAAAATGAAATTTAAAGATGATCAATATCTTAACAATTTTATGCATTTCCTTTATAATTATAACATATCAGTATCAATAAAAATTCTTACAATGTATAGTCCATAAGTTTATAAAATCTAAACATGATTGAAGAGTAATAGAAGTAATTCAAAACCAGAATCTTAGATAAAATTTTACCAATAAAATATTAAATTGGCACAGCACCAGTGGTGGCTTGCATATAGACACTTAGGAACTGTAGCACTCCCTATTTTCACTTGATATTATCAATGATATTTAATATAAAAAATCCTTTTTTCTTTAATTCCTTCTTTATACTTATAAAATATATAATCCTTAAGCTTAATGTCAGTAGCCATCTGCCAGTTTATGAAATAAATACAAAAATCTTTATATGGAACTGTGCGCTTCACAGTACCAGCAGCGTGGTGTTTTGCTGTTGCGCGCATAGGAAGTTGTATGCAAAACTGCAACAGAAAGAGAGCACTCTCGCTTCTGCAGTGCCGAACCTGGCGTGCTTGTGGAAGGTAGTTTTTTTTTTGTACCTTGTGTGTGTATGAACATTCCTTGTTCATTTCCTTTTCTAGTTTGGTCGGTGGAAGGAATATGAAAGTGGTTTAGTTGCTTTTTTAGTAGTAATTGGAAGATGGTGGAATGCAATGGCTCTTTGATTGCCAAATCTGTCCAAAAACATGATAGAAAGGTGAATGGAGGTAATAAGTATAAACTAATTATGTATTTGTTTCTGTGTACATAAAAATTTTAATTAAGCATAATTGGATTATAGTGCTTTAAGTGGAAATTTTATTAAGTTACTATCTAACACTAACAATTATTATCTGTATTGACATTTTATTATTTGTTCAGTTAAATCGAATATGGTTTTTAAGCACAATGTGCTTAAAAACAGAGCACTGCACAGCACTTGTTTTGTAATCAGTGACTAAATGTGCTGTGCTAATTTTACTCCCATCAGATGTCTGGTAAAGAAGCACCAGACAGTAACTTTCCCAACTTAATACATACTGTACAAACATATACATATACATACATACAATACATATATTAATATATACATATGCAATA
This sequence comes from Zanna intricata, assembly GCA_010016005.3. Classification (NCBI taxonomy): domain Eukaryota; kingdom Metazoa; phylum Arthropoda; class Insecta; order Hemiptera; family Fulgoridae; genus Zanna; species Zanna intricata. Next base: position 16,209 of record JAAAKQ030400668.1, read on the forward strand.
CATACTGTCCCAAATTAATACATACTGTATACCATGATCAACAGAAACTATTAACGACCCTGAAAGTTTCATATCAGCATAAACAAAAACTGAAATGAGTAAATTATAAAAATTTTTTTTAAACATTTTACTGTCATAGAAAAAACTTAATGAAAAATAGACCTCAATAGAATTCTATTAGCCTTATCACAGTGTCTAAAGAAAGTAACTGATTGAGACTTTTACACTTAACTTTTAACAATTCAACTGGATATGATGTTCTAGATTCAACTGGTTCGCTTACAGATTTATATTTCTGTTCCTAAATATCTCAAATAGTACTGAAATGAATTCATTTTTAACAGTTAAAAGATTATTTAATAGCTAGTATTAGATACCAATTCATTACAATACACTAAGTTGGAATAAAAAGGCTGTGCATAATTTTGTTTATGCGCATAAAAAAGTTTAATAGTTTTAAATAATGCACAGTAGCAATACATAATTAAAAAAATATATTATGATGCAGGTTAAAGTAACAATGTTTTAAAGAAAGTAATATATTTTGGCACTGAAAAATTGTCATAATTACACTTATTTAAGTAACAACAAAAGGAGAAGTAATAATTCACTCATTAAAAATTTGTGTCAGAGATATCTTCAAACCACTATTCACTTGTTGAGTTTAATATGATTGATGATGTTACTACTACTACTTTTACCCATGATGATGTTGCTACATTATCAGTATATATTAAAGCTACAAATTTTCAAAGCTACAGATTGTGTATCTGTAGCTTTAATAAGATATAGGTCTGTCAAATATAATCACTTACCAAAGTAGGGATATTACTGCCCAAGAACCCAGATTCAGCAATGCTATATTAGATGTCAGAGAATCCTTAAATAAATTTATCACCAACTTCTAGATGAAATTTGTTAACACAATAAAAGAGATGTTCCGTTAAGATATATAATTTTCAGTTCATTACTTTGTTTTCTGAAAATTACAGTCACTAGTATGAAAATAATAATAATTGTTCCATCTAATGTCTGTATAAACATTTGAGGATTAATTTGTTAGTATAAATGCTTGTAAATCATTGGTTGACAAGCTTTATGTTTATTAAATGAAATATCATTAGATTCTGTATGTTAATTTTTTTTAATGAAAATATATTTAAAGCGTAAAAATAAAAAATTAATATGTTTATAAAAATAAATATGTTAAAAGCAAATAAAGAAATCAGTTTAAACTATATTTTATATAAAATTTTAAACTCATTTTACAAAAATAAAAAATCGAAAAGGGGCTTTGCAAATAAAATTTTTTCTTTTATGTTTACCATCTTGAAAGCTAAGGTAATTTCACATAATAGACTAATATTTTATTCCTGGTTGATGTTTGATTTTTTCATCACAATTTCTCATCTGATGAAAATCTTCAATGACTATGTCCTGGAATCATTGTTCAAAAATCTAGCCAGACCTTCAAGGTTTACTTTGATAAGAAAATATAATTTTAAAATTATACAACCTCAGGGTTTTAAACCCTTTTTGCACCAAAAAGCTATATGAACTGGTTGACAAACCATACCAAGAACTGATTAAAGTTGATGAGATTAGTTATACTTTCAATATTTATAATCAGAAAATATAAAATATCTTTTGCATAGTTGCTGTATAAGTTATATCAATATTTTAGCCTTTATTTCTTATTACCGTATTTTTACTCATTACCTCACCATCACATCATACAATCACAAACAACGCATCAGTTATTCAAAAGTTAAATCCAATGTGATACAAATAGCACATCCACTGTATCACAGATAAGAGCCAGAGAATGGGGCTTGACAGCAATCAATGTGAAACCATCTTTCCTCTATGATCATATGAAAATTCCCAACAGAATACTCTCTTCATTAACACTATCAATAATAATGCAACAGAATCCATAAAAATTAAATGGATGTACTGGTATTTAATACATGTTAATAAATAAAAAACACACTATATTTAAGAAAATCAAAGTAAAAAAAAATTCATTGTAGTGAGTCGCATAACATAATCCAAGAAGTTCTAGTATGTTCACTTTCACAACCAAAGCAGTGCAGGCCAGCATCCATCTTTCTTTCAGATGATTGAAGGCAAAGCCCGAACTCTGTCAGTGCCTTTAATTAATTTTTAGCATTTTAATTTTTTATGTAAATATTATCTGTCAACTGACCACATACTAGCAGCTGACCCCATTCCAATGACACAAATTCAGGGACCTGAAAAAACTTGGTAACCAATGAAACATGACACGTAAAGTACTACAGTACACTTTATACACTGTGTGGTACACTTTTTCTTGCACAGCCGACATTGTAATTGTTTCTTTTTCCCTGTGTAGACTTCTGAAGGTAAATCTGCAACATAATGTTCCATTCCGTTGAACCTAGACTCCACCTGTTTTGTACGAGATCACCGTCAAGACACAATTCATCGATTTGATTCAAGTATTGCAGTGGCAATTTTTCAACAAAATGGTAGTGCAATTATTGGAAAATATTACTTCTTTCCCCTGACTGTAACTCGATAGAGAGAAATTTTTTGATCAGCTCTGTCAATTCCACCCTTGTGTAAATTGTAATTATAGATTACAGATGGCTGCCAAACTGAAATTCACTTTTTCTGTTGCTGAGAGTAACGTCCAACCTGACAAATGGGATATACATGGTCAAAATTACTTGCCACACGAACTGTGCTGTTGTCATTCCATAAAGTGACAAGTACAATGGCCGAGTTGTTTGACCTGGAATGATAAATTCCTCTTGGCTGTTTCCTTAGTTCAACACAGGTAAGTCTCAACAACTAATTCGGCTCTTCCTTATTGTTTCTGTGGCTTGCTTGAACATTCCTTTTATTAAAGTCACTTAAAAAAGGAACTGAAGTGAAAAAGTTATCAAAATACATTCTGTATGGCAATTCTTGCAATTTGTTTACATATGTCATGACTACAGCACTTCATAGCCATAAAAATACCCATTACTTGGACCACCACGCCAGAATTTGAATCCATGTCTAATAGGCTTATTTCAGATAATTTGTTTTGTGGCATAAGTCCAAAATAAGGAACATGCTCTCATCTACGAAATGTTCTTGCTTGAAAGGAGCAAAATCCAAGCACTTCTCATTTATTACTTTCACCTGACTTTGACAAACTTGTCACTTTTGTCAAGTTCGTCAAAGTTAAAAACACTTTAGTGGTGTTTTTTCTGACATTTAACCATGCAAAGTAATGGCCAGCTATTAGGATGTATTGCAAGGGGTTGTTTTATACATTTCCCTTCATCATGAACTTTTCTTGAATTTGCATCTTCAGATAGACCAACGGTGAACTGGCGCCTTTTTTTTAGGCTGAATAGCCTAAAAAATTCGGCCTTTAGGCTGAATAGAAAGTTCAGATATTGAGACAACTGATGGAGATGTTGCTGCAAGTAGACGGAAAATTAAAGTGCAATTTAACTGACTGGCTGGCATATTGTTAATAATCAGGGCTTCTTCATCACTGGAGTTCTCATCTGTAATGTCATCTGCAACATTATTAGGAGGTAACAATGAAACGTTCAGATCAGTAACTGGAATTTCACTTTTATTTGATTCCAGTATATTCAGGAGCTCATGAAAAATTACTGGTTTACTAAAATAAAGATAATAATAAGAGTAATACAATGGTATATAAAGTGCAATAAAATAATCAGAAAAAGCAAAAAAATGCATAAAAGAAACCTAATCTTCAAACGAGTACCTTAATGTGTATGAGTACAAGTTTTATCAAAAAGGTAAAAGGGTCAGCAGATATTGCTGAGGATTTCATGTAAATTCCTACTGGTACACAAAAATAAGTTCATTTTAAGTTTCCTTAAAGCAGCTATAATGCCATGCATGTATAATGTACTAACAGTAGAATAGACAAAAATCAAGATGAGCAAAGACTGGAATAAATAAAGCCATTGAAGGAAAATCCCTTTGCCTTAATCTCTTTATAACTTTTGCATATCTTTAATTATAAATAAAGCAACAGAATTTGCTAGGAAAAATTATGTCCTTCATCAACCCATGAAAAATCAGCAATTTATCCTCTTTATGTAAATCAAATACCAAAATAAAATAATCTTTATTTTCTAAATAACACTTGTGGGCACCAATTACCTATTTTGAGATTCAAAATATGAATTCTCAAAAAATAACACCGTAAAAAATACAATATGTACAATGTTTAAACGTAAATGCTCATCTAGTAATGGAGTTATGTGCTTGCTGTCTATCTTATTATTTTAAATAAGAACATTGGTAAAGTAATGATTGAGTTCTGCTTAACAGTTCTTAAGTTTTAAGTGAACATCGGTACATGCTATAAATGAATTTTGATTTATATTGTGTAAAAATTATTATTTTAATATTAGAAATTAAATCCAATAACTAAATTTCTACCAAATTTCAAGTGAAAATGTGTTTTTACATTTGCTCCCTGAAGATGCATTATATAAAAAATCTCAAGCTAAAAGTTAAATAAGATTTTGAAAAAAAATTGAATTTTAAACAGTAGTAGTTCACCCTTCCACTTGATAGCACTATTTCATCTACATGCTTGAGCTGCATTTCAACAGAAAAAATATATTTAATTACATAGTCAGCAGTATCTGAACGGAAAAACTCTTCTAGCACTTTTTGAATGATTACACTGGTATAAAAAATGTTGTCACAGAGCACGTAGAAGTGGTTTCTATATGTATTTTACTTCTTGAATTCAAAATGTTACAAAAATTTTCTAACACCCTTAATTTTCAAGTTACATCATGGAAATTGTGTTATGGTATTATGCATTTATCATACATAAATTATTAAAAATTTATTGATTAAACATTTAAAAATGATTAGTTTGTTATGAAAGAATGTCTGCAATAGTATAGAGCAATACATTAAGCAGAAACTGCTGGATGATGCAATTCTAAAATGAGTCAAAAGATGGCTTTCTAACAGACTTAGTCATCATTATCAAAGTGATATCACAAGCAACATTTGTTTTATTATATCTGAGATACTGGTTCAAGCCAAACCCAGACTGTGTTCAGTGTTTACTCTGTTGACATCTGTACATCTTTTGTGTGTATATGATGATATAATATACTTCAATGTAAACATTTCTCAATTATGATGTATTCTAAATATACAAGCACATTTCATCTCTTGAATTCAAGACTTG
>JAAAKQ030400779.1:0-13954 GCA_010016005.3 Zanna intricata
AAGAAAGTACCTCGAATTTAAGACGCACCCATTATTTTAGACGTTGAATCGTGAAAAAAAGTGCGTCTTAAATTCGATGTAATACGGTATATTTTTTTAAATTAAAATATATTGATTTATTAATAATTATTAACCTCTAATTGTAAAAAAATGTAAATAATAATTCAATTTATTAATGAAATAAAATTTTATCTGCTATTCATTAAAAAAAAAAAAAAATTGTATATGTAATTTAATAAGCGTACAAGGAAGTCATCTAGTGTCCACACCATTTTTTTGTGTGTAGTGACTGATATGTCAATGATTTCTCTCCCCCTTCTTTTCTCTCTATGGTGATTCTTTCTTTGCATGTGTTTTGTTGTGCAACATCCTCTGTTTAGTTAGTTCCAAGCAGCTGAGAATATGAATGTTTTCTATATCTAAGTTTGACCATTTGATAATGCCAAAGTGAGGACAGTATGGCAATTGGGTGATGGCTCTTAGTGAGATTTTTGGAATTTAGTTTTGTTTTTAGAACTTTAATAAGCAAGTTTTGGAACTAATTTTTGAGTTGCAATTTTACATGTGTAATTTGGTTGATTTTGATATTCTGATGGAAGCCTAGGTATTTGTATGTTTAATTTTTGAGCATGTCGTCAATCTTATCATATGCATCTTTGTTTACGGATTCTGTTTTGGGGTGATTTTCCCACTGGCCTCTATTAATGTATCTTATTATGTATTGGGCATTGCATTTACATACTTCAAACTCCATATGGGGATATCTGAGACAAAAGGTTTTATGATTTTGTGGTGTCATTTTAGTTGTATCTCTGTGATTGCTTATAGTTTAATTTTGTCCATATAGATGATTTGTTGGTATGTTTTTTAGTATCTGATGTGGTAGTCATAGTATTTATTGTTGAATGCATTTGTGAGTGGGTTGAGGAAGAGAGACAGAACCAGAGGATGCTGAGTGGGTTTCCTTAGAAAATGCTGCGTTGTATGTAGAGGTCATTATGTATGTAGAGTTCATCTGTTTGGATTTCATTTGAATTAATGAATGTTTTCAGATTGATTTTGGTCCACCATTATGCATGATTTGTGTAAGAAATTGTTTGAGGAACGGGTTGATCTTGTGTATCTCAAAAACTTTGATTACCCAACTAAGGTGTATTGAGTTAACGGCTTTTGTGAAGTCTATGTAACAGGTGTGTAGTTTTTCTGTTTCCTTTTCAGTTTGGCCCATGATGACACTATTTATGATGAGCTTTTGCTGCATCTTTGGCTTAGTTTCCTGCATCCTTTCTGCTCTACTTTGAGAGTATATTTTTGGGTTAGGTGTTGTTCTATCTCCTTGAGATTGTTGCAGTGATAATCTTGTACAGGGTTGGGAGGCAGATGACTGGTTGGTAGATGCATTTTTGGAATTTGAGTTTTTGAGTTTGATGTCATTATACATGATGGATGAGAAATTTTGGAAGTGAAGTTGAAGTATAATTTTGTGACTTGTTGTGCAAGTGCTTCATGAGTTGAGGTCAATTATCTCTACCAAAGGTTTTGGATGTTGTCTATGCTGGGGCATTTCAAGTTTTTTTTGTGTATTTGATTGTTTCTGTGATTCTAGCATTGTAAGTGTGATGTCTCATTCTTCTGTTATGTGCTGGCGATTGTCTTTTTCTGTTTTGATCCAGGAGATGGCATTTTTATGAAACTTGGGTTCTGACCAGAGATTTTTCTAAAAATTAGTTCTTATTTGTCTGGTGGTTCGATCACTGTTATTTGGTTGTCTGACATTATTTTTTAGTAGAATTGTTTCTTACTACTTTGGAAGAGATTGTCTGTTTCCTTTGTTTTATTGAATTCATTGTATCTACAGAGTCTTGCAGCATAAATGGATAGTTTCTGTCTGAATGAGTCATAGAACTCTGGAGGTGTTTGTTTGGGTATCTTGGATTTGAAGTTGTTCACAGTTTTAAAGTGAGTTTTGAGATATTGCCATTTGCAAACTGGTTGCCCTAAGTCTTTATTGATTTTATTTTCAATTCTTATTGAATTATTCTTATTATCTTTAGTTTTATGCTGTTTCTTGGTCTTTGTGGTAGTTTTTGTTTGGTCTGTGTGAGGAACATCTCGTGAGGGACATGAAGTACAGAAGTGTCCAAGGCTCCCACAGCTGGTGAAAAACATGTCAATAAAATTAATGAAAAGAGATTATAGGGAAGATATCCTTAGGGACAGTAACCCCTGGAAACGTCGCCGCTGTGGGGGCAACTAGCATTCAAACCGTGCTTGTTTCGACTATGCCTCTAACAGCTTCTGTATGCAATGCCTCCATGCCCCTCAGGGGCTGAAGCATCAGAGGCAACCCATATACTGGTGGACAATTGAGATTTGCGGGGTTGTGCCAAGATTGTATTCGGTTGAGACAAGCAGCGTAACCAGCAAGAAATCGCACAGAGGCAAATGCCAAGTTGGCTGAGCAAACAGTGTCGAAAAATCGGCTTTATCAATGTGAATAAGTACACTGCTGGTGAGAAATGTCGGAGATCGTGGTACAGACCCATGGGGACTGGGTTATAAATAGTGACTCGGAGATTGATGGAATCGTGGTCATCAGCTCCATTAGATGAGGCTAAAAAGGAGACCGTTATTAAGCGTTTTTCCCGATCTCCTCTCGGTTCATGGAGAGAGGAACTTCTACGACTTCTCGCTCTTCTCTTTGGAGAAGCTACACGAACACAGCTTCGACGCGGCTCTCACCACATTGTCTCGCCGCTTCTGAATGACCAATTTTCCCCTTGAACTCTAAGTTCCATGTGGGCCTGAGTTCTGGTTCCCCCAAGAGCGGGGTAGTCGAAAATCATATGTTCGTCCGACTGGATCTCTCCGCAGACGTACAGCTCATCAGTTGCGAGGCGGAATCTATACAGATATTATTTTAAATTTGCAATTTGGTGAGGTCACCACTTTTGGTGAGGTACTCATCAACCAAATAAATTTGGTTGGCGAGTACCTGGCCCCTGTTGCCCTTAAAAATGAACTAGAGACCTACCATCCCCCCCCCAAGTCCTGTATAAATTTATACAAGGACTTTCCGTTATCTGTGGTGTGCCATTCTTGCTGCCATGATTCCATCGTGAGTCTCTGAAGCCTCCTTCGCAGGCGGAAGATGGGTAACTGTTCAAAATTTGGCTCCGGTGCATTGTAATTACCATTCTGCTCCAGTACAGTCCCGGCTCAAAATATCTCCACATGGCCGCTTGAACTTTCACCTCTAAATTGATTGGGGGAACCTTTCCCAAACTTAGCCTCATAGGAAGTTGTTTTAAAAACACCAGTGCATATAATTAATGGTTTGTGCTGGGCACTCCTTAAATTTTGAATAAATACTTTATTTCTGGCGAATCTATGCCCCAGATGGGCGCCGCATAAGTAGTCATGCTTTCAAAGACACCTCTGTACACCATGTACATTTGACGGCTTGACAGCCCATATTCCTTTCAAGCAATCCTCCTAAGCATCAGATGCTTAGATGGCATCTGCCGCTACTTGTTTAATATGGTTGCTAATCAACAACAACTTCTTATCAAACAAAACACCTAAGTACTTATAAACACTGACTCGGGCTGATTACACAGCATTTGTATTTAATGTGGGGGTTTCGACCATATGAAACTTTGTCTGCACCCTTCAGAATCATATACTTTGTTGTGGGCGCAGAAATCCTTAAATTTTTATTGTTCATCCAGTCCTCTGCAGTTGACAAGGCTGCCTGCGCTCTTTCTTCTAGCTGTGGTCATCATATAACATCTAATCATATAAAATTGTGAACATTTTCGGGAAAGAGGGTTTCCATTAAAAAAACAAAACAAAATGAACAAGATAACAAATACTTATAAAATGCACACTTATAAACCAGCAAACCAAGAGTATGGAAACTAAACAGATGTGACTATAATAAATATTACATTGTACAGAATAGACACACATTCATCTTCGTGTGAAAGGAACACTTGCAGGTGAAAATAAATTTATACAAATAGACACACATGAAATAACATTAATCACACTTAATAACATTAATTATTATCCGTGAAAATTTTCACAAATTTTATAGTGGTTAATTAATCTTTTTTACTTGTTAAGAGACTTTATTAATGTTTCTATGAAACTGTGCTGTTCTGTACATTTTTTCTCTAATATTTACATTGCAATCTGTTCAACTAGTGAACAATAAGCAACTCCCCAACAGCCCAATAAAATTAGGATGATAAGTAAATGAGCTGTAGCCTTGTACAGACTCAGAGGACCATTACTGAGAGTGGGGTTAATTAAATCCCAACCACTAATGTACACTGGTATCCAATGTCTAATATTCAAATCTGTATAAAAGCAACTAGTTTTTACTAGGATTTGAAACTCGGAATCTTCATCTTCAAAAATTAGCTGATAAAACTGATTTGCGAGGACATGTTAACTGCTATTGCAGCTCACGGAGCATTGCAGCTCACTGAGCATTGCATTTAATACTCAGTAATAGTGTGTAACACATAAAACAAGAGGTTTTTTTACATTATCACATTTGAACAGCGTAATATTTACAAAAACACAAAATTCAACAAAAATAACATGTTAAAAAAACTAAACATAGATAAATTATTATATTTTATAATACAATTAACAAGTTTCCGAACCTTTTAAATATTCACCATTAACTTCACTGAAAGTTGTACTGTTAACTTGCTCATACAGGTCTCTAATGGTAGAAAAATGTTCAGAATTTTAAAACTGACTTGTTTAATGTTTAATAGGACTACTGTTATTTTTAAGTCGTTAAACTTTTTTTAAAGTACTCAGTTTTAATTAATATTATTTATTTAGTTAAAAAAATTTAATTTTATTCACTGATCAATATGGTAAGAATAGGTTTACATTTTTATAATTATTTATGCAGGTAGCCAATAACAGTAATATCCTGGTCAGGCATGGCATTTTCACATATGCTACAAATGATTCATCTCATCCTCTAAAGATATACCTAACTGTAGTTCTGGAGGTTAAACCAAAATAAAAAAAAAAATAACAATAATAAGTTTAAAAAACTACCCACACTGTAGGTAACATTTAAATAAAATATTACAAAAAAATATCAAACACATACACAAAACATGTGTGCACACACAGACAACTAAAATAAATACATTTTATTGACATATATACAGACTTGTCAACATCTTCTGTAAAAAAAAAAATTGTTGTGTTACTTTCAAAATTGCAAGAAAAATATATTAGACTTCACAAGATATTAACAAACTATGTACTTAGAAACATGCAAACTAGTAGTATATAAATTATACTTCATTAACCTTACAATATATTGTTGGGGGTTAACTGGATCCACAATTATCTTCAGGAACAAACATTACTGACTATTCAAATTAATAATTGCAACTTACTTCATAGAAGTAGGAAACTAATACATAGATATTAACTGCAACAGGTAATCTTACAACAGGTAAGTAAAAGCCTTGAACTCACACTTGGCAAGCATGAATTTAATAAACAAAAATTTGATAAAAACAAAATTTTATATAATCATACAAAAAACTGATAAAATATACTACTTGACTAAATAGTAAGGTACGTAAAAAAAGTTTCCTCATTGTTTTAAGATGATTGCCATTTAGTGAATGAGAACTGCATTTCACACTGTTTTCTTTTTCACTGAGTGGAATAATACTTCATCATTGCATTCAATAACTTTTGAAGAGTAGTTTCATGATTAACTCTTTCAATATATTGTTTAAATATATTTCTAGGTTTGAAAGTGATTGATAACTGATTGTTTAATTAGTTTTAATTGTGTCTGAAATTTCCACTACTACCTTGCTTCGGCTGTTATAATCACAGTAATATTTATTTAACTGTCTTCAAAATGTATGTTCTCTTCCTAGACAATACTGTTATGATGATAACAAAACATATATATTATAATTAATACAAAAACTATTGTGATTGGCAATCTTTTGTGAAACAGAACAATATGAAATAAATAATTGAGAATTATTATTAATTTAGTTTAGTCATGAAACCAATTTTTCGAATGGAATACATGTAAAAAAAAAACTTTTTGAATTTTCCTCTGCTAGCTTAATATATATTAGTCAAATTAAATCTTAAATTTTAATTGCTCTTACAACAATTCACAATAACCGATAATTAAATATCAATTATAATATCCATTAATTAATTTATAAAGAGTTATTATGACTGAATGTCAGTGACATATTTTAATTTATTGTAACTGCAAGTATTTTGAGTTCAGTTGTATTCAGTACGTTGTTGATCGTGGACATGGTAGATCGACTAGGTGAGTTGGTTAAATGAAAAGTGCTTTCTTTATGTGAATATATGAAATATTGAAGTTAATTCTTAACTTTGTCGTGATATATATGTTTGGAATATAAATTTTTCTTTATATTGTTGACTGTTAATTAGTTTCAACATTGATAGTTTTATTGTGTAAAGTTCTTGTAAGTCGGTTACTCTGGGTCGAGTGATGCAAAAGTAGGATGTTGGAAGAACGATGAATGACCTTAGTGAGAAAGGAATGAATCATTTACGTCATGCTAAAAATATTTGATTTCAGTATTGTTTCAAATGTTACCTGTTTCTTTGTATAAAATAGACACATTTAAATGATCAGACGTTATACCGTTTTTTGGGATTTAACACAATTATCTGTTTCGTTACTTTATGTATATTTACATTGATAACAAGATAAAAATTTAAGTCTTCTAGCCGTTTTTCTTAGAAACTACAGTTTCAATATATTTGCCGGCGTTGTACATATATTTTATTAAATATGAAGTTTGTTCTTTTTGCGTTCTTATTTTTGAGGTTATTTATCAGCTACTGTAACTTCGTTGCTGTAATTTAGTCGTTATTCCCCCTTTTTTTTTTAGAATTTGTTGTCGCTGTCGTTACATGTTATTGTGTGATCTGTTCTTTAAAAACTATTTAATGCTTAGTTGTATTAATATTTTTTCTGAAGTCAACGAAAACCGTGTTATGGTGAGGTTCAAGTCTGCTCTTTCAAAATTCTTTTGTATTTTTTATTTGTTGTAAAGTAAACATAATTTGTAATTGTATTTTTTAAAAGAAGATTGTTGATTATATATTTGGTTTATATTTCTCTAATTATTAAAAGATTAGTTGTGATCTTTGCCCTGTACTGTGCAACAGTATATTACCATTTGAATTATATTTTGTTACAATAGTTTTGTTATCACAAATGACAAATAGGTCTGGTTTTCTTCTTTTATTTACTAATAACTGTTGTAGTATGTACCGAATAAGTACAAGATATGACATAATTAGAAGTGAAGATTTAGCATAGTTTGCAGTTTGATCTTTTCAATCTATTAGTATCAGCTTCCATAATAATATTTCTACACAATTTTACACTTGAGTTTGGTTTTGTTTATTTTCTTTACCCAAGTGCTAGAAAATTACCATACAGTAACCACCCCCAACTAATTGACTTTGACAGATGTACTGTTACTTCACAAGTGCTTTTACAGTTGTTGAAATACAGCCTGGGAAAAGTCTGAATCAGTTGGTTTTATTATGTTATTAGAAATATTTTTACATAGCAAATTTAAAGTAGAACAATGTAATTTATATAATTGTTTGAATGGTAATTATATATAATTATAGATCTTATGTAATTTCAGTGAAATTTTGAATATGCCTTATTTAGGACCTAAGTTATTAATTACAATTGAAATTATTCATTGGAAAAGCCTTTCATCCAAGTTATGCCCCTCATAAATTATTACAGTACACTCGCCAAAAATTTTGTAATTCAGCCCTGTACAAATGTAATATACTTCATTTTTAGACTAAGTTATTTGTTACTGTTTACAATTATGAATTCAGGCTAATTGGCCAATTTAAAGTTAATTTGACAAGGTTGTTGAGCGGTTAGGTTATGTGCTGAAGTAGAGTTAAGCTCATGGAATTGTTAATTACCTAATCTAACCTTAACTTTGGTGTAAACCCTAATATAACTTGATTAAATTTCTAAGGTATTTACTCCATAATTAATGTAGATTGTACATTTACCAAAACCCACACCTCAAGCTTTCATTGAAACCATATTATTTAGTCCAAAAGTAATGTACATTATACTTGTACAGTGCTGAATTACACAATTTTTGGCGAGGGTACTGTGTAAGTTATAAGGGACATAATTTGGATTAAAGTAGTTTGTGATGAATAATTTTAATTGACATAGGTCCTATATATATATATGTCATATATAAATTTTAGTAACTTAGCTCCAAAATAAGGTATTCCAAGTATCATCAAAATCAGAGGTGAGTCCGTAATTTTATATAGTTACTGTTTTGTTACTATTTGTAGTAATTGTTAATGAATGAAATTTCACTCTGTTACATAAAATTATGTGAGTGAAAAGAATAAAATTATTTTTGAAAATTAGGAGAAAATCATGGAGTCAGTTTTTTTATGGGTAATATTATGATTAGTGAGAATTTATTGTGCTGAAATGTAGTTACGCCTGTGTTTTCCTTCTTTTTTCTAGCAAGTTGTAATGTTTAATTAACTTAAGTCTTTATCTCCTTTTAAATATACTTTAGTAACATAATTTTACTTAAAAAAAAAACAATTATTTTACACCAATAAGGGTGTATTTTTAAATGTTTGTAAATTTGAAGTTAAAATCTTTAAATAATAATGTTTCAATGGATGTAATAAATTAAACAATTGCATCCAAAAGTAAATTTTTTCTGTGGAGTAAGCACTCGGAAAATGACAGATTCAAAATGTTATGAATAAAAGCTTTAGAAATAAACACATGATTTTGCAGGGTTGGTCAGACCCACATTTCCTCAAATATAATATTGTCTGTAGCATCTACATTTATTAATTACAAAACTAATGAAGTCCTGATTTTTTTTAAGCAATTATTGAGGTTTAAATGTGAAGTATTTTTTCTTGCAGTAGATCGTAATAATGTAGCATATATATGAGAACAAAAAGTGGAAGTAATCAGGATCTAAAATTGTTGAAATCGTAGATGTGATTAATATGATTCTTTGAAAGACTTGAGTGAACAATTTTAAATATTTTGGAGAATTATTGAAAATTGCGGATTATTCACTATTAATGGGAAATTTTTGTTCAAAAGATCTTTTATAACTAATTGATGCACCTTCTTTAATTGGATTATTGATGAGATGGCTGTAAGACTGTTAGCTTTAAAAGTCTTAAAATAAATTTTTTTTATTAAAAGTGAATCGTCTTATCATTTCTGATATTTTAATTGTTATATTTTAACATGGTGTTCAAGAAAATTAGGTTAAATATCTGTAGACTGTTGATTAAATAATTAATAATAAGGTTAAATGCAACTCAACATTATCTATAAGTATAGATAAATTTGCTTTAGATTGTTGCATTCTTACAAGAATGAAAACACCCTAAGATGTTTGAAAGTGATTATAGTGCAAAAATAAATGTTAAGATGTGACATGAATGAGTAAATAACAAATTTTGATACCTAGAAGTTAAAAAGTGTTTATGATGGCGATAAACTGTATAACAAGATTATTCATTTGCCTAATGTGAATACAGAACTCAGGCTACTTCTGTGTTTAAGATACTCATAATGAACTAGAAGTTTCTCCCACTCAAAATAAAAAGTATATTATTTATCAGTGTTATTTTTGTAACCAAATAAAAGGATATTGGTGAAATTTAAAATTTTCCAATGAGTTTGGTTTTTTGATGTGTGTTAACTCCTGATAAACATGCTTAAAAATAAATTAAATCATTAATTACTTGTAAATTAAAAGCATAGATAATTGAGCGAGGTTATATTTCTGTTCACGTGGTAATGTGTATTTTCATGGTGAGAATTACTGTAAAAATTTTTTTTGGATATTTGATATTCTATCTTTTGGTTGTTACTTTAAAGAATAGAAATTTCTACTAGGAAATGAAGGAAGAACTAGAAACTACTAGTACTAGGAATGTAGGTTTTCCACTTGGTGTAGGAAGGTATTTATGTTTCTCATCTTTGCTAGGTTGTGTAGGAGAATATTTATGTTTTTCATTTGTTTGTTTTTCAGTCTCCTGTATATCCATTCTTTGATAAGATGAAATGTGGTAAAGAATTTTTTTTTGTTTGGAAAAAAAGATTCATTTTCCACTATATACTTGGAGATATGTTTCCAGAAGAAATTTTGGAGCTGTTATGCAGATCCTTTGTTGGTGGTGTGGCAGGAGACACTGCTTTTTATCGTATCAGTTTTGACTGGTTCGGAAATCCCTTAGTATTTGATTGAATAGTATAATTTAATCAGTGTTTACTTATTAGCATAACTTATAAATTTTATGTTTTTTTTTATCTTTTTAATCAAATTTGTTGTTTAAATTTTCTACTGTTCAAGCATGTTAAGTTTGTAACATTTTTGAGCTATATGTTATATTTCCATGTTGCAGTTTATATTTTTGTGTGTTTGTCAGTGTAACCAGAAATCACTTTACAAAAACCAGAATTTTCATAACTATTTGATTTAGGGTTTTGTTAAATCATTGATTTTTATTGACTTTATTTTTTTGTAAATGTTTTATAGGAAGAAAAGTTTCTATTAGGCATATAATAAAGATTCTGTATTTCTTATATATATATATATTTTTTTTTTTTCTGGGGACTTACAAGCTGCATTTAGTTATAGAATTTTTTTTTTGAAATGTAAAGGTATACCTTCGTAAATAGTGATATAAAAAATATTATTATTTAAAAATCATTCTATTCAAATTATTAATATTCTAATATAACAGTTATATTTTGCTCCCAATAAAATATTTCCTGCTAGATTCATGTGACTTTTGTCAGTGATGTGGGCTGAAATTTATGTGGCTTTTATTGTGATTTGGGCTGTTAGATTGCATAAAAACTACATTGTATTTAAAGTATGGCTGTCCAATTAGTACATTGGTGTTATGTGTTTTTTGTGTGTGTTCATGTACTTCATGAGTGTGTTTTAATTGTGAAAATGTTTTATGCATAAATAGAACTTCTTTTCTTTTTTTTTTTTTTACTATGATATACTTTTAAGATATGGTTAATTATTTAATGTAATCTGTTACCGTGAAATGCTTTTGTATGTTTATTATATCTTTGAATATGTAAATTACTTGCACCATATATAAATCAGCCTGCTGTAGCTGTATAATTTGTATATTCTTAAAGAATTGTTTATTCATTTTGTTGGCTTGTTTTTTTCTTTGAAAGCTACCTTTCTCTTGCTTTTTTAATTTTGAAATACCAACATTCAAAATTAGAATAGA
Organism: Zanna intricata; assembly: GCA_010016005.3. Taxonomy (NCBI): domain Eukaryota; kingdom Metazoa; phylum Arthropoda; class Insecta; order Hemiptera; family Fulgoridae; genus Zanna; species Zanna intricata. Next base: position 11,365 of record JAAAKQ030400779.1, read on the forward strand.
AAAGGAAAGAACTTAATGATGAAAGAATTAGCAAAGACAATTGGATGTAACTTCTCAAAGGCTAGAACTTACTTTTTTGGAATGTTGTAACGTTTGATATATTTTAGTCATGAAGTCTGTTAATTACTTGTTACACTGTTTCTTTTTTTGTATGTCTTCACTAAATCATACATCACTATTTATCGTAATATGTAAACTTACATTTCAAGAAAAGCTTTAAAATTTCATGTAAAATATTTTTGTTGACTAAAAAAAAAAAATTATATAACAGTTTGATGTACAACTTTTTTTAAATATATTACATAAGTCACCAAAATATAATCAAACACCAAATTACATAGGTGTGTAACAGTTAAATTTACACAAACATTGGAGAAAAATGATTGCTTTTAAACTTAATATTCCTACAAAACTTTGTCCACAATTCAATAAGGAGGAGGAGATGCATTTTATATTATTTGAATAGTAATATTGCCGATTGGGTTTGAAACCAACAAGATTCCAAATAATAACCCAGTTGTTCCCAATATTTTCTGAAGTGCGAAGCACTTTTGTGAGGAAACATTTTAGGCTGAACACTTACCTAATTTAAAATGGTTTATCAACAGTTCTTTTATTCAAGATCAGTATTTACTGTTATATTTTATTATTCATTGAAAAAAACATAGTATAATTATAATTGATAAGAGAAAAAAATATTAAAGAAAAATAGTTTTATTCAAGTTACTAATTAAATGCAAAACTTGTGCCTGATATTTAAGTTGGGGTATATACAAGGAAAGAGCATCCTTACTACTACCTCCAAATTTGTTATGCTTTCTTCTTTTTTCTTTTTTTATTCTTGTGTTGGTTAGTGTGGTAACGTCTATTTCACATAAAAATAAAAGTTGAGAAACATAAAATTTTTATGGTTCTTTTTTTTTACATTTGTGGATATTCTTGTTGGACTGATATCCTCATTTCATCAAGACTTGTTTCAGCATGTTTGATTTTCAGATTTTGTTCAGATAGCTATAAGCTCCTTCCTTGGCACATTAAATTCAGGATTATTAGTCAATTCTTTTGAAAACTGATAACTAACCTTGATTTATTTGTTCATGTCCAGAGAAAGAAAATATTTTGTTACTTTCTTGTTCAATATTGATAAATGTTCTGGAAATCGATGAAACTTAATTGGTGTTATTGTTGTATACAAATGGAAGCATGCTAAGATTATTTTCTTATTTTTTCTAAGGAATGATTTTTTATTTAAAACTGATACCAGTTAACATTAAAATGTTCTCATTTGCACCATACATAGTCATATTGACAGTGTTCAACTAATTTTTTTTTCTTGAAGAAAAGAAGCAATTCTTTTTTAGTTTCTTTGAGTCAGTTGTCACTTAACTTCTGCATGAAAAAGTAACTTTCATGTTTTTCTTCGATCCCTCTACTCAGTTGTTAAAAAATTTGAGATTTCAATGATCTCATATTAATAATGCTAGTCAGAGAACCTTTTAATTCTGTGGATAATATCTTTACAGCAAGTGCCTCTGTATGTAAAAAGGTTTAAATAAATAAATAAGTTTAAATAAATCTCACTGTTTGATTGCTTTGCAAATGTTACAAGTCCTTTGACTGAGCCTACCATTAATGGAGCACCATCAGTGCAAACTTTCACGCATTGTTCCCAGGCCAAATTTAGATCTTCAAAGTAACAATTTTGTTATAAGTGGCCTCTCCCTTTATTCTTTCTGATAACTCTTTACAATACAAACACATTACAGCATAAACACTTTACAACACAGACACATTATTATGTTTTCTTTAACGAATCTAATGAATCCAAATAAATTGGCTTTTCCACTGATGTTAGTGAAGTCATGGATTTGATGAGTGAAGTATGTCTTGTGAAAAAGTTTTTAAAAATGTACTTTTAAGCTTTAGATCAATGAAAATTGAATAGTATTTGTAAGATTAAGTTATGTTACATTATTATCTTGTTTACTTTTGTTGATTCTCTCAGATAAATGATCCACTTGCAGATGTGGATTATGTAACGAAGGTAAATAAAATATGCAATGATCAAACCCCCTTGTTATGCAATTTTAGAATTTAATTCATCAAACAAAGAAAAAAAATTGAAGAATATTATTTTTCTTTTACATTGAGGAGAGTTATCAGTTAATAGATTTTAAAATGAGTTTATCTCCAAAACATGTACTAAATATCATTTAAAATTCTCGTAGCGGTTTGTGTAGGAAAAGGTAAACATATACGTAAATATTAATAGTTTAAATTTGGGCATATATTGTTACTATTAAAAGGAAACTGATTACACTTAGAAAATTTTAACAGAAATATTGGATTTACAGGAAGTAAAGATTTTGGTAAAAAAAAAACAAAACAATTTGCCATCTTAAACTATGTTGTGTTTTTGTAAGTTAATGTTCATAAGTTAAGGAATGTGTTTATATATTTGTATGTATAGGTAAAAATTTAGGTTTTTTAATATTTTTATTTTGTTAGCTTTTCTTTTACTGTAATGATTTTAATTTTGTGTTATTCTGTTTTCCAGTTAACAGTGAGGCTAATGCCCGTCGAATTGCAA